>UPTC01000564.1:256-33427 GCA_900537255.1 Acanthocheilonema viteae
ATATATATATATATATATATATATATATATGCATGTGTCTATATGTACATTTACCTGTGCATAAGTTGAGCGATAAATGAATGATTGGTATAGAATAAGGTTGGATATATATGTATATTGATGGTTGTGTTTACAGAGTTGAAATATGACACGTTTACAGATAACCTGAATGAATAGCTCAGATGGAATCGTTGGTGTCAATGACGAAGGTGGTGATTTGATGAAGATGGCTTCTGATGTGCTATTGAACCATTTCGAACAAAATATCAACGAACGAATGAATGAATGAGTGTTTGCTGATCACACCGAATGATTGGTTAGTATTTAAAGTTTTTAAATTGTTACTTTATTGTTAATCGGTTGTTTAAATTAATTGTTTTAATAATCATTAATTTATTTATCTACTTTTATTCATTTTTAAGCCATTTGTATTTTAATATTACTATTACTTATATTTCAACCAAACTTTAATTTTTGAATTTTATTTACAGTAATGAAATGATTTTATGATTCCAAATCATAGATGAATTGCAAACTGTGCTTCAAGTTTATACGTGAAATTTAAAAAAAAAAAAAAAATTTTATCAAAGATATATTTACATATTTTTTTCATTATGAAAATAAGAAAATCTAAAATTTGGTCCCAAAAAAATGAAAATAAATACTATAATGTCGTAAAAATTAACTACGAGCACACTTTATTTTAACCTTAATTTGAAATATTCTTTTGCAAAATAAGCTTTCGTTCAGAATCCCCTTGTTCTTTATAACAAATCGTACTTTTTCTTTCGTAAAAGAAAACATTTTATCAATAAATTGATTTTTTATCACTAATTCATGGAGTAAATCGTTAATTCAGTACATATTTCACAAATCATTACCAATAATGATAATATTAAGTGAAATATTCACGGTATGATAGGGTAGTAGTAGGGGCAGCATTTTACGCAATAATATAGAATTTTTAATCAAAAGAAATATAATTAGCATAATTTGAAATAATCATTTGATTCTAAATGATTTCAAACTTAGTTCAGATTATCTTTGTGTCAAATTTAAATATTTCAATTTAATTACTATTCCAATTTAATTAACTTAGAAATTTCAATATAATTCAATAAGACTTAATGAACTTCAGGTTTTGTTAGATTCAACGTGTTGCTATTATCCTGCTTACGGCAATGACATTAACATGGCGTAAAGGGAAGGGACGATTGAGACGTATGACGCGATCCATCTTTCCAACGTTACTCGGTATGATCGTTGGTATATCTGCAACATTGATCTTCACAGCTGTACGACGTCTTCCATATGATATTTGCAGTAAACTTCTAATGCAAGTACGTATTATTGCTTTTATTAAAATTTAAAAAATTTTTGTTAATTTCAGAGAAATTACTACCAATTTTATTCTTTAATACTTTTTCAGGAATTTGAAATATTGCTTATTCTAAATGGATTAAAATTTTTTAACTATATATTGTATTTAAAAAAAAAAAAAAACTAAAAAAAATGATTTTTTGAGCCAATAGTTTTATCTTTATCTTTTTTTTGAATTTTTTGCCTATTCAAATTAACTGTTTTATTTTTATTTTTTTTTCTGCTTATTCAATTAAGAAAGAAATGATTTATTTTGTAATGGGATAATTGATGCAAAATTTAGAATGAAAGGACCATTTGAGCTTAGATAATACTGTCATTACGAGACTTAACTTCGTTTTACTCAAATGTCAAACATTTATTTTAAATGATTGGATAATACAATCAAGAATAGCATTTGATGTAACTGCAGTCAAAATTAGAAAAATTAAAATAATATAAATTTTTTTTCACAAATTTACACTTTCGAGGAAGATATAATTTTCAGTAAACAATCTTTTGCATTTTGTAAGATAAGAAATCATGTGATTAACTCATTATCATTTTAAATATAGTTATTGAATGTGATGTATTATAATGATTTATAATTAAAGATATGATTATAGAAGAAAGAACCTCAATTACTTCTTGTTGGTGTGATGACAGCAGCAAAATATGTGGATACAAGAGCATATGAAGTTTGGAAAACATGGGCACAACGTATCCCAGGAAAGGTTTAATTTTTGAAAATTTCAAAAACTTTTTGAATTTAACAAAAAAAATTATTGTAAAAATTTTATAAAACTTTCTGAATATCATTTTAAAATTTAGTTGCTATTTTTCGTAGCCGAGGGGACAATAACCAGTCATATCGATATGCCAGTAATTCGTTTGAAAGGTGTCACTGATATATATCCACCGCAGAAAAAATCATTTGCTATGTTAAAATGGATGGCCGATCATCACGTTTGTTTATTAATTTATGCTTGTTTAATTTTTAAATAAAATATAAACTTATTAAAATGCAGAAGTTAAATGATAAATTTAATTTAAATAAAAATAACTAAATCCTTGTTTATGCTCTGAATTTATTAGGTGTAATTCATAAATTAGAAAAATTGGTAATTCTTGAATTTTTGATAATGTATAACAGTAAGAAAGGAAAGGACATAAATGGGCGGACGGATTAGTATTTATCGAATTAATCCTTTCCCACGATACGCAATCTCAATTTCGATCTAATTTTACTACCGCAATAAAGAAATTTCATTTTCTTTCTTTTTTCTTTTTTTTTTAAATTTCGTAAAATAAATTGACATAGTGATGAAAAGGACCGCTTAGATTGCCATGTAGATAAGAAAGATCCATAAAAATGGGACGGAAGAATAGTCATTTTCTCTCGTGTACAAAATGAACCATAAAGAAATAACAATTTTTATTTGGCAAAAAGGAGAAAATTTCCGGTGATAAACTCTTAATTCTTTCAACCAGAAATTTTTTGTTCTAATTTATTTCAAATTTTAATTGTGCCTCAAAAAGTCATTAAACATGAAATGATCAAACAAATAATTAATTAAATCAGCAATCAATGAGCATTGAAAAGAAAGTTATGTGCAAGTCAATGTTAGCTTTTTTCCCGTGATCGGAACAGAATATGATTTGTTGATTGCCATAAAATACTGTCGAGAATAAAATTAACTTTCATTTAATGTTGAAAATAAAAGAGTTGAAGGATTTGCTGCAATTTTATTGAAAGATATTTAATCATTAATTTCTTAAAACGTTTTGTTAAATCTTCTTTTAAATCCTTAAGAGAACGTTTGATTTTGAATTAATTTGTGGAAGAAATTCTAGTTGGATGATTTTGATTGGTTTATGCGAGCAGATGATGATTTGTATGTGCGAGGAGAACAGTTGGAGGCATTGCTAAGGTTTATCTTTCTAATAGCTTTTTCATGACCAAAGATGGAGGATTTCTATTTTTAAGATTATTTGAAAGATCAATTTCTAATTTTAAAGAATTTACAAAATTTACAAACTTTTTATCGACTAATCATCTATGATAAATGGAATGAATGAACACATAGAAATGAAGAAGAGAATAACTTTGAGGTTATCCTTTTGAAATCCTTATCTATCAGATCTCTGGACTCGGATAAAGCGCACTTAATTGGTCAAGCTGGATTGGGTAATACAGCCGAATATGGGCAGCTAGCTCTTGGTCAAGAGGATAATTACTGTATGGGTGGACCGGGTGTTGTGATGTCTCGGATGACCTTACGCCTTGTTGCTCCACATTTACGTTCATGCTTGATGGAAATGTTCACTACGCATGAGGATGTCGAACTTGGAAGGTATGTGCTATTTACTCCTTTGTATGGTACTATCATAATCTGTTAACAAAAATACTAATTATTAGCAGATTGATCAGTTCTATATAGTAACAGAAATATCTCATTTCTATTATTTTAGCTTACGTTTTTTTTTCTTGCAAAAGTTGTTCGATTAAAAATCGATCAAAAAGACGTACGGCTTACTTATTGAAATCATACTGGAATGTATTACGTGACCAATTTTATATTATTTAGATGTATACGTAAGCATGTTGGTGTCACATGTACGTGGAATTATGAAATGCAAACATTATTTCATAATAACCAAACAGTGCCAAATGCTTATCAAGGTAGTTTAACTGAGTTACGTCATGCTATCACGTTGCATCCAGTCAAACAACAATCAATAATGCGTCGAATTCATGTTCACAATCGTATCCTTCGGCTCGCTACGTTACGTTCTACACGTGTTACATTATTAAATGAATTACCGAATCGGAAAGCACCATCACTTACACGTCATATTTCAAATTCAACCCGTGATCTTTTCCATTGGGATTTTATTTCATCAAATAATATTTTATTTTGTGCTGGCCAAGTGAATTGTCCAAGGCATACGCTTGATTTAAGTATACGAATGGCACTCAGTGAAATTATTACACAGGTTATTATAATCGCTATCTTTGTCTGATTATCATCATTACCATCACTATCAGTTTTACCTTCTATCAATATCTTTGACATCATTTATTAATTGATATAATTTACATAGACATCAATCTATCGATAAATGTATATTTCATAAACTTTTTCAACTTCAAACTTCATAACTGCATCCATTCCTCATATAGTAATTTGAAATATTTTATAGCTTTTCGATGAATTTAATGCAAATGCTCGACAGCGGGGTCGTATATTACGATTTCAAAACATTCAATACGGTTATATGAGAGTTGAACCACGTTATGGTGTTGATTATGTTCTTGATATGGTATTGTGGTTTAAGAAGATACGTCCACCTCATAGGTTCTTTCCTTACTTTTTCCGATAGTTAAAAATTAATGGTAAATTTCAAATGATCAATATTTTTTATTTATTTATATGATATTAGAGAAATTTCAGAATATCGAGATATCCTGTTATATATTAGAATAAATGATATATTACTACTCATATAGTATTATTATCTTTTTATAGGCCAACACTTTCTGTTCGTCGTCATGCATACATTCAGCAAACATTTGGATCGTTGGAAATTATATCAGATAGTTTTTTTCGAGATACTTTACGACAACGTATCACTAAAAGTATCGGTCTATGGAAGCAATCAAATGAATCAAACGATTTCAATTGGAAAAAAATGAAATTACCACCAGAAAAATTTCACGTACACATGATATTGCCACTTGCTGGAAGAGCCGATTCTTTTAAGAGGTTTTCTTTTATTAGTAAATCAAAAATATAATTTAGCACTTTTGATTTTTAAATTTCTTGCGGGTTACATCAGAAATCCTTCTTAAAAGATCCTTTCAGAGACTATTTCGACTTGAAAAGATTTGCAAATCTTTCTGCAACCTCCATTAGAATATAGCGTGCTGTTCCAAAATCTAATTAAATTAGAAAAATTATTGGATTTATGAAATGGACTATGCCTTTGTAATAATGAAATGTGAATTAGCGCAAAGGTACAATAAAGAATTAATAAATTATTGATGATTGATCGTGTAATAATAATAATTATTATCATACTTTAATTCTTCTATAGATTTGCAAATAATCTGAGAATGGTATGTCTCAACAGACGAATATTTTCACTTGTTTTGGTAATTTATGATTCGGTACCCGATATCGATGCAGCAATTGCAACATTAATCGATGAACTTAAATTGGAAATTGATATTATGGTTTGTCTTATACTCTCTTTTGAGTAATATTAATTAGAAGTTGATGAGTTTACGTTACAATAGTTTATTACCTGGCAGATGACCTAATAGGAATCTAATAATTTGTCTTTGTCTTTCTGAGCAATTTGTCTTTCTCATCTTGAAAATGTCCCTGAAAATCTTTTAAGAACTTATTTTAACATTAGATATTTTATTCGAAATATTTGGCATAATTGATATTTGATATGCCTAATATATGAGAGGATATTACTACAGTAGTTGTTGGGTTTTTTAAAATATGGAATTCAAACGATGAGGATCGGACTTTGGACTAAAAATATTTTGTTATCGTCACAACAGTGAGAAAAAAAAATACTACTTGGGATAATCATTTATTTTTTATTTCTACTGCTATGATGATTATATAGCTTTCTAGGTTGTCAATATGGGTTCACAACCATTCAATCGTGGTGTTGCACTTTCCCGCGGTGCTGATATTTTGGGACCGGATGCTCTAATGTTTTTTATTGATGTTGACATTCTTTTTACTTGTGATACTCTTGATCGGGTTATACGCAATACTGTACGTGGTGCTCAGGTAAATTAGTCTAATATATACTTATATATATTATTATACTAATATATACTTCATTAATATATTAATATACTAATATATACTTCATCTATCAATTTTTAAATGGCATTCTTTTTTTTTTAAATATTCTGGTGGAAATTCAAGAATTACAGTTCTGAAAATGAAAGTAGAGAAATTACAGGTATATTTTCCGATAGTATTTAGCGAATATTCACCAGAAACATGGTCGGATAGTGATCGACTACTTTCTGACGCATTTCATTATGGTCGAAAAAGAGGTTATTTTCGACATTTCGGATTTGGATTGGTGTCCATTTACAAATCCGATTTAGATCTCATTGGAGGCATGAACTTGAATATACAGGTGAGGTATTACTATTTTCAGCGAAAAGTTGAAATTATTCATGTCCGTTAATTCTATTAAATTTTTTTTGAAAGAAAAATTCATATTAAATTTAAATGAAATATCATGTAGGTAACAAAATTTCAATTTTCAGGGATGGGGCATGGAAGATGTGGATTTTTTCGAGAAATGTGTTCACTCACCACTACACATAATGCGTGCACCGGATCCAGGTCTTGTTCACATTTACCACACCATACACTGTGCTGAATCACTCCCGGAAAAACAGTATATTATGTGTGTCGGTTCAAAGGCGGCAAGTTTAGCATCGCTAGATTCTCTGGTTGATCAGTTATCTGTATATTCTTGACACTTGCTCAGATTTAGGTTTTTATCAAAATTAAAATTGAATTTGGAATCCAACTCAAATAATTGAATATGCATGAAATAATCTGTTCAATAATCCAATAGTATAAAATTAATTTATTATGAACCAATTATGACATATGTAACAGTTTGCTTACTTTTATTCTCAGGCTGGTCCAATTTGAGCTTACTTTGAATTTTATAATTTATTTCGATCACACTGCTGCTCACTTCTATTTCTCTATCATATCAGTTGTTGTTTTTGTTTATTAATGAATTTTCAAAAGCGATGCACATGCACAAAGCTGTATGTATTGTAACTATCGCGCATAATCGATAATTTATTGAACTTGTTTTAGCTCGGACTTACGACAATACAAGAATATGAAATGATACAATTAATTGAAAACCGTAAATTGACAATATGCTCAGTTATTTTTACATATGTTAGGTTATTACACTGATATATACATCGTCTAAAGAAGTTGAAATGAATTTTTCAATTTAGAGGTTTACGACATTAGAGAAGTGTTATCGTAAGCGTACATTGTGTGTTAAATAATACTTTGAAAGTGTTCGGAAACTGTTTTAATAATTCACTTGAAAAGTCCAATAAAAAGTTCAAACCGTAAGTAAAAAGTTCAAACCTCGTTATGAAACGAATATAACGATAAAGAAAGAATGATCCCGTGATCTCGAGTTGTTTTAATAAGCTTAAACATAAAAACTTCGTGAAGGGATCCTCTCTGCGCTCTCCCTTATAATAAGAGAATTTTAATCGCTTGACTTTCATCTTCAATAACGCATGTTAAATTCTTTTACGTTTATACTTCATTATAGCTCAAAGCAAAAGCAATGGAGTCATCTTGGAGAGAAGCTACATTTCCGGTTGTACTGAAAAGAAAAAAGTGACGATTAATGTAATTCCTACCACATGAATCTCTGTTTAACGCCTGGTTCATGTAACCATTCGAAAGGCCTATACAGAAACATATACAAAATAATAGCATTTACAAGGGACTCATAAATTAATTCTAGAATAATTACAGGAATTCGTCTTTCTGGATAGCTAAGACGCCAGAAAATGTAAGGTATGATAAAATATCTTGGCTCCACTAGATATGCAGGTACCAGTACTGCCGCTGTTCCCAAAATATACAGCAAAGTAAGTGCTCTTGGAATATGCTCCATCATTTGAATAAATAACTGAAGTGCTATGATATAAAAAATTATAGTGACATATTTACAGTACGGATGACGTAAAAACCACCGTCTCCAAATATAAAATGTGAAGTGACGATTGTCAGCCAACAAATATGGGTGTTGCAACGTGAAAAAGTAAACACAACAGGTGAAAAGTAAACAGGAAATCAACAATTTTAGAGGTTCACGGATGATATACCCAGGACATCGATAAGTTTTGGAAGAGAATGCTAATAAAGGTGCTGAACTGAAACAGATAAAAATCAAAAAATAACAAATCTGCATGAAATGAGCCACTGGTTGATGGGCTAAGCGATCACCGAGAACTATACTGTTACCATTCAATACGAAAAAGATGATGAAACCAATGGGCAACAGTAATAATGACCAAAGGTGCAGCAAGCTCCTAATCAGCACTACTATTGATAAGGCATCCTTATTCTGCTTTTTGAATAAAGTAAACAAATGAGTTAAACCATATATTGCTGCCCAAATGATGTTTGTTTGTCGGGTGCATATAGAAATAATGAAAATTGAAGAGGATATTACACCCGGTTGAAGAGAAACAGCCCACAATAGCGTTGTTAATGATAACAAGTCAGTATAATACAGGAATGAAGAATGAAAAAGTACAGGAAGTAAGAGGGCACTTAGAGAACTTAGTGTGAATTCCAGATATCGAAAACTTAACTTGAATACGGGTTTCTGGAAAAGTTGTCGGAACCGGATGCAACCAACAAAAGCGAAGGGAATCAAGGCAGAATTCGTGTATCTTTCATAACCGCAAAAAAAAGGAAGCGAAAGCATATATAAAGCTGGTGGTGTAGTAATTTTTGGATTCCATCTGAAATCATTTTCATATCAGCTTAGAAATTAATTCAACAAATTACGAGCATGTAGTTGCCCAACAAAATATACAAAGTCATCTCATCAAATTCATTACAATTCTTAAACTGCACTAAGAAAATTAACTGAAATTCTCTTCATTTATATTTAAGCAAATTTATAACTGACTCATCCACCTACAATCTTTTCCAGGATAATACTTCACTCTCACTTGTATAAAATATCTGTATAAAGAACATTTTCAGATAATGCCTTCTGATGGCTTATTGAGAGACAAGTAATAATCAAAAATGAATCATAAACTGACGTGAGATTCAATGCACAAAAACGTCGGGCTTGATCGATGTGAAAAATTTCATCCATATATGGCTCTGGTACAATTTTGTACATATGATTTACGAGAAAGGAGTGCAATATACCAAGAAAACTGCCAATAAACCAGTCTACTTAAACGAGAAAAAATTACAGATTTTTCAAACCGTAAATCTATACTACTCTACATAATTTCGGAGACTTTCTTTTCCTATATCAATAAAGCAAATCTATTTTTACGTCTCAAAAAAAAAAAAACTTAAACAGCATCGCTGTTTAAAATTATGAAGAATCACAAAAGGTTCATATGCAGTAAAGTTTTAGTTAAAGTAATTAGTCTGGGCTAAAACGACTCCATTCAATTAATGTTAAAAATCGGATTTATAAAATAATAAAAATGTGACTCCGTTTTGTTTAGATATTTCGCTCAAGCAAAAAGAATTTTTTTTTTCAAATATAATGAAAATGATATACCTCTTCCACTATTCATTCCTTACTGCATGATTATACGAATTAGCTTCTTTCTCGCATCTGAACAGCTACTGTTTCTTCCGGAACAGTTAATTTTGTTTTCGGGACGACTGGTTTTTCTTTCTCTCTGCTTGTTGTAACATCTATTTGTCAGCTGCAAGCGCAAAAATGTTGTCTTCATAATATTGGCATAATTGAGGGGACAGAAATTAAGCAAGCGACGAAGCAATTGGCTAGTCAGAAAACCGATTAATAGCTTTCCCGAATTGCTGAGATTACTCCTCCCATGCCAACTGCTAACGAATGAGAAGCGAACTGACAGACTTACACATTTAGTGGCTCGGCGCATTACACTAATTAGTATGAAATGAGTGGGTGGCGGGGATTTGGATGTATCGCGTATTTGTTTTTTTTTTAATTGAAGGATGCTAATATGGTCATTTATTGTCACAATGATTTATTTCATCTCTATGAAGTATCTTCATCAATGAGTACTAATAATATAGCAATCATTACATGAATAAGTAAACATCTCCGTTTTGAGTAATTACGTCATGAATTTGTGTAATGTGAAATGAAGTCTTGTATGAATGTTTATTATAAAATGCAAAAAATGATTAAAAATAAAAAAAATCGCTCAATTAAGACCTTATTAAATTACCGATACACTAAATATTGTATGTTTAATTAATGAGAATAAAGATATATTTTTTAGGGTGTTAGTTGAATAAAATTGAATTTTTAGTGAAGGAAAAGAGAAAAAGATTGTAGAAAATTTTGAGAAAAAGATAATAGAATTAGACAGGAAATTTTTTACAGTAAAAAAAAAATAGTAGTGGCAATAAGAAATACAAGGATTTAATATGCTCAAATATGTAAGTATGAAGAGAAATTGAATATAGAGAAGATGATACCTTTTAAATTTCAGTCACCTGTATTTTGTAAGTGATAAATTTGTTGCTATGGGAAGGAATGATTTTTGTATCCTAAACAAGAGAAGTAAAGAGAGAAAAGTACGATGGGAATTTAAATTATATTATTATCCTTTACTATGATAGGACTATGTTTCCTTTTTTTCTAAGAACACAACTTTTTTGGGCATTACAGTAGAAGTAACTAATTAATGAAATATAATGAGCAACTTACATATTTGAGCATATTTGTTTTGAAGTGAAATAGTCAGAAGTTTGTTATGAACTGATATCATAAAAATATATACAGATGCACAGAATGCTTATGAGAGCTCTTCGATTTTTTTTTTCTAAGAATTATTTGCTTCATTGTATCTCACAAAATAAAATATCAATAGCGTTAACATTCAAATCTCTACCATCTATCTGTTATTCAATAAGATAGAATTATGCTGGATTAGGAACTTAATCTGAAAATATTTCCTTCCATTTGTTCATGTGTTGAGTTATAAAAGTAATTTATATGATCCACTGTTATATTACTCAAATCAGTTACACCTTGCATAAAAGATAATTCAGTTAAAAATTCTATTGCTTCAAATATTTCACAGATATGGTAATGTACTGCATACGAATAATTCAAAGACTTTTTCCATCTATCATATCAGAATCACTGTTCGCTCCAGCTTATCGTTTTGCTACGTCGCAGTGTTTATTTGCTGGTATATTACGAAGCATTTCTAAAATTGGATAAATTAGCCAATTAAAATTTACCAACAGTACTGAAATTGTCCAATTGTAACTTTCTCAAAAAAATTTGATTTATTAAGTGATGAGATTATGAGTGCATTTTCCTAACAGCCAAATGCGTAATAATTTCCAAAACTTCAGGAATATGCCCTACTATATTTTTACTTTGCCTAACCGTTCCACTGGGGTGAAATATTCAAATAAGACTGGATTGCGAATTATAATCAGTATTAAAAATTTAGACATTTTAAATCGTTTTAAACGGAACCATATAAAGTTGGGTCATAAGTAAATTAATCGTATTCAAAAAATATTTACAGGTCGGTATTATACAAGAAATCATGAATGGGTGTTCATCGAAAGTGATACAGCAGTTGTTGGAATCAGTGATTTTGCGCAGGTTTAATATTTTAATGGTTGGATTTGGCAAATTAATTGGAGGGTTGATATTATATAATCTTTTGTTGTCAGAGGAATTTCTGCTTCTGGTTAAGATGACTTCAAAATATTTTAGGATATTCAGCACTTCGTCTGCATCATGCAGTTGCGCTAGCTTTGTTTTAAAGAGCTGTTTTAAAAATTCGTATTTTTGATTCAGTACCGAAGAATTACATTTTTATTAAAGTGATAAAAATGTTTTTAGGCAGCACTTGGTGATATTGTTTATGTGGAACTGCCTGAAGTTGGAAAAGAATTAAATGTAGGCGACTCAGTTGGTGCATTGGAAAGTGTAAAAGTAGTATCAGATATCCATTCACCTATTTCTGGAACAGTTACGGAAAAGAACACTGAAGTTGAAATCACTCCTTCATTGATTAATAAATCCGCCTTTGATAAAGGTACATTTCAGTCTTCCAAGTATAGTCGATGAAGATAATTCATTAATCAGGAACTGATGATTTGATAATATTTAGTTAAATATTGGAAATAACTACATCTGCTTTCAGGTTAATGGGAAAATACTTAGAAGGTAGGAAAGTGAATGTGCTTTATCTTCTCTTATATAATTTTTCTTAATATGAGAGGAAGGCAGGAGAAGCACGTCGCAAGTTAACAATATTATTGTAAGAAAAATTTGTTTTAGAGGAGGCGTACAATGGTACAGACATAGCTTAAAGAAAGTTTATTGAATGTGATTTGTTTTATTACCACAATTTATTGTTTCAAATTACCTTTGTTCGCGACCAATTTGTTGTTTGGGAAGATGGAACGAACCTGCATGATTTCTTGATAAAAATGATTTTTTAGTTGTTGTATCAGTTGATAAAAGTTTATTAATAGTGATATAATTTTAGGTTGGTTGTTCAAAATGAAGATAAAGGATATAAATGAAAAGACTAACCTGATGGAAGAGGCAGTTTACGAAGCATTCAAAAAAAGAGAATAAAAAGCTGCTGTTTAAATATCTCAGCGTTCGTCAATAGTTTCCATTCCTTAATGCTATCATCAGTACTTGTTATTAATGTATCTTTAGAATTTTATGATACGTTAGAATAATTTACCTGAAATGGAAGAACGAGTTGTGAATATCTGTCAATTAAATAATAATTAAATAATTCAGGGTATTTTCTCTTATAACAGTTTAATAAATCAAATTTTCCGAGAATTTACATCTTGCTTTTAAAAGTTTTCAATAAATTAATCTCCATTGTTCATTTTTTTGCTCATGAATGCTACATGACAAATATTATTTCTATTGTTTTTCTTTTATGTGCAATATTGATTTTTTTTAGGATATGTAATTTTAGAATTAATACAGTTGTTTATTTTTATCTCCATTTGTCAACATATTTTTTTACTCGTTTTATTTCTTCTTTGCAGGCAATAAATTATTGTAACAGCTAAAGTACTGGTATCAAAGCGAACATTTTTTCATTTTTTTTTCAGCTTTTGATTTTGCAAATACTACTGTACATCATACATATCGAGGAATCCATTGCAGATTAAGTGAGCGACTTTTCAGATAATTTTAATCACTGGTAAAGCGCACAAATGGATGTTTCAGCATAATTATCAAAATTTACTTTAAATTCAGTATATCATTTGATAAATTTGATCAGCTATGAGTGGAACCAGACCTCATTCTCAACAGATTTCAAAAGGTCAATTGAGGTATGTGATTTATTGCTGACTAGTTAAAATTTGCATGCAACACTTGAATCGTATGGACAGTTCTTCGAATCTGTGATCACTGACATTACAAATTACAAAGCTCTTCTGCTTTTCTATCTCAGTTCTTTGAAATCATTTATTTCAGAAAATGCGAACTATCTGGCACATCATAAAGCTTTTTAACAAGCAACAAAGTGATTGCAGCAAGATAATGCAAGAAAGAGATAATTTTTCTTTAATATCGAAAATTTCATTTCCGGTACATTTTGTTGAAACATTTCCGGTAATCATTGAGCATATTGTTAATCTGTCCATGAACATTGAGAAATCGAAAAATTTGTGCTGTAAATTATTATTTTTGAAATCTATTTTAAAGGAGATTAGAAATGACAGAATTCTCGATATAAATGATTGCGTCTCAGAGATGAAATTGCAATGGACATATAAAGTAATTTAAGACTTCTCCAAAACACAGGTATATAAAACAATAAGGCTTACCTCAAGATACGAGTAGATACAACAATAAGACTTCTTCAAGATGCAGGTAAATAAAACAATAAGACTTTTCCAAGTTGAAGTAGACAAAATCGAAAAATATTGAGAGTTGATAAACAGGACATAACTGTGATATTTTTGAAGTTCTTAATGAGGTAACAGATGTTGCTATACCAATTAGGTATGGTGTACCGTTGCTATTGCATATTACTGGTCCTCCACTATCACCCAATGAATTTGTTTAAGTATTGCTAAAATTTAAATTTTCAAGAAAAAAATCTTTTACATATGTATTATTTTTCATCAATTTCTTCCATTTAAATTTATGAAGAATGCAAATAGTACAACAACAGAAGCAAAAACGAAAAAAATATTATTCATACATAATCACTGCAAATTTGAATTTTTTTTTCGAATATTAGTAAGATTGGTGATTAGTGCTGTTGAAACAGTCAAATTAAGTTGCATACTGCGCAAGTAAAAATCAATTTTGCTATGCTCTAAATTTATTTTAATAATAAATGGAAATGAAGTAACAAAATAGGTCATCACGTGAAAATATGAGATTTAGTATGAAATTCATGAAATACATAAGTTTGATAAGAGCAAACTTTCATGTTTTCCATAACCAAACATTGTACATTCCGTTGATATGATATTATCAGTCCAATGATAATGCATATTACCAATTGGTAATTTTGCAATTCCCAGACGTTCATGTTGTGGATCACTTCGATCACTTATTTTTATTGATTTATTAAAAAGCAGTAAAGCTACTTTTTCGTTTGACTATAATGAATTATCTTTTATCTATCACATTTTGATACTTTCAAACTTTTCAAATGTTTTTAATAGCTCATATAAACGTTATTTATCCGTTAAATTTTTACATCTTTTCTTATATAATTTAACTTTTCATAATTTATCGGCAACACTGTATTTTAATAAACAAACGATAAAATTTGTTCATTGTAAAAAAATTCAAAAATTTTAATACTGTTATTTAAAAAAACGAACGGCTTGTCGAAATATGTAATACTTCTTAACAGTGCGGAAAAGTAATAATATTTCTTTTCCAAAAAATTGACCATCAATATCGAGCTATAAAAAACCTCCACTGTATAAATTTTCATTTATGCCATGAAAAATGAAGTAAAAGTTAACTTTATTGGATTTTATTTTTGATTGAATTAATCATCAGCAACTGAATTGCTATTTAGAATTAATAATTTAGATAACTTAGTATGTAATTTAATAAACGAATGAGTAAATAATTAATGGGCAAATCAAATTAGCTAATTAATAAGATGTAGCATATCTAGATTTATCACGAATACGATGAGAGGTAGTGATAACAACCCGTCGCGAGATAAGAGATCCAGTGCAGTATTCAAATTTTTATTTTTCACTTTACATATTATTTCATCATCTTTGAATAGAAATTTTAGTGAAACAATTTATACAAATGAAGAAATAAATGAGTAAGTAAATAGTTGCATAATATAAGAGAAGATAAAATAAAACAAAATTTACTAATATGAATGAGTGTTACTGATGGTGCTATTACTCGATTAGTTATTCGCCCGAATGTAATTGCTAAACTTATTGGATAGCATGGTAGAATGAAAGCCACAAATAAAAGGTGAAGCTGCATTAGTCTGTAATTTGAATACCTTTTATCAATGCAAACTAATCTTTCTGCTAAGTGTTATGCTTAAATATTATCAAATGCTTCAATGAAATTGGTAATTTGAAAGGGTCAATTAATATTATAGGAGAAATAAAAAAGTTATCAATCAAGCAATTTTATGAAACTACTTTATTATTTTGTTCGAAATTCTCTTTTTTTTTCATTGTAAAGAGCAGAAAATAAAAAATACATTAGTTTTTAGTAACGCACGGTATGATGTTAATTTGTATGAAATATAAGCTCGTATGCATTAATGAATTGCATGCATGCATGAATGCAGTTTTTTGTAATTTTATATATGACTATCTTCGTTTATAATAATTAATAAACGAAATATAATAAGTGATTTTTTCAGAGATGGGTTGAAAAGAGTACAAAAGTGTCGAGAATATCCGAGATTGCTAGAAAGAAAACACTGCTTGAAGTACAGTATGATATGATTGATACGGAAGGAAATGAGAAAGAATGATCGCTATTTTACAACTATTCATTTAATCTCTTTCAACCACCTTCCACTTTCCCATCACACCTATTCAATTCTTTTGCTCTCAAAAATGTGTGTAACCTTTATCTCTTGAACATACTGATAAAATATCTTTTAGTTGTAATTATCGTAGAAATCAAATTAAAATGATTCATCCGAAATTTATTTCCATTAAAAATGCTTAACGAAATGTTCTCTCAAAAAAGAAAAAAAAATTTTGCAAAATTTTGATAGAATACAATTCCTTCTCATTTTACTTTTTGCACAACGATCATTTCTCTCGAAGGAAGAGCTAATATTCCAAGAGTTCTAAACATTTTACGAGACTATAGTATTATATTTTGTTAAAAAAATTTTTATTCTCTGACGCGAATCATCAGTGTAAGCAGGAATTTGTTCAATAATTAATCCATGTCATTTGTGTAAAAGTAAAAATAGTCAGTAAAGGAATTCGATATTTCAGAGTAGACCATCAATTAATTCGTAACTTTATGACGCCTGATAACTTAATGTAATACTAATAAATGAGTTTGAATGAAACAATGAAATCATAGAAGAAAAATTCGTTAACAATTGCTAAGTTTTATCTACTTGCTTTTTCTTGATGTAATCCAAGCGAAAGCATTTTTCCTTTGATTTTAGACTTTATCAAACTGATGTTTGATAAAGATTTTATGTTTAAAGTTTTTTAAAAACTTTAAACATAAAATCTTTTTCAAAGTACTTGCAAAAAAAGCATCAAAATGTTATCGAGTTCTAAAGAAGACGAAGAATTTTTTGAATTATGAAGAAGAATTTGCAAAATAATGATTTTGATTTTTGATAGAACATTAAAACAACTTTTAATGACCTGTTAGATAATTATTTTAAGAGATATAATGTAATTTCTTAATTAGAATATTTTATATTTAGAATATTAATTAAAATATTTTAAGATACAATATAAATCTAATGTAGTTTATAAAAAAGGAAAAATATGGAAGGTAATTGGTGATTTGTTGCCTTGAAAGTATTAAAGATAAACAAAGATGAGCGTGTGGGGAAAGTATTTATGCAAATCTGTTATCAGTACTGTTATAAAAGTTATCAGTCACGGAAGTTAATACCAAGAATCAAAGATATTGACTTATTGTGTTGAATAGTGAAATTTTCATAGTTATAAGCTGTGTTGCTTTTTCATTTGCATTTCATCTTTTTCCAATTATTCTTGCGTATTTCACCATCTTTTTTACATTAAATGAATTAAAAGTTAAAAACAAAAACTGATGTAAGAGATCAAATTGCTGCATCTTGCAAAAGGAACAACAATCGTAATTAATGCTTACCTTTTCAATATACTTGTAAAAATTTGAAACTAGCGGAAAGATCAGATAAATTTTGATTATTGCAATCAGAAATGCTAAAGTACGGACGATTAGTTAATTATTATTTGATATTCAATGATCGATAGTTAATATATGAGCAAATCAATTAATTTATTTCAATATTTTATTTTATCTTTAGCAGTTCACATCACACAAGCATACCAAAAAGATTTTTATTGATTATAAATCAAAGTTGGATTTATAAAATTTACTTTTTTTACCTTCCATAGCTCTTCAATCATTTTTTCAAAACAAAATGCATACATTAATATGAGAAGTCTGTTAATAATATCTATCGTTACATTTTCATTTTTGCGTACTTCGCATCGAATTTCACAAAAATGATACTTGAAGCAATCTTTTGAAATTTCCATTTCTCATCACAAACTATTTATTGATTCACACATTTCTATTAGACAATCATATTATTAGAATAGATGTTCTTCTGATTTTCACTATGAACTCCTTCCTGTAATTCAATATCAGGAAACGATGGTGTACCACCAATTCCGGAACCTGTTATGCCTGTATATGTATTTGCCGTAGGCGTCGCCGTTGGTAAATAACCGAAACAAAAGGATGAAGGTGGTTTCATAACCTAGAAAAACCAATAAGTTGTATTCATAAATTAAGATAATCATTATAGCATTCTTTCAACATGCCGAACAAATATATGATGAAAAAAATGATTAATTTAAACTTATGAAGGGATTAAATTTATAAAAAATAAAGCAAACCTCAAATTTTCAATTGTATAAAGAAGGTATTTAGCATGCTAGCGTGAACATAATTTCAAAGTGTTTAAAGAGTAAATTGGAGGTCAAGAAAATTTATATAGTAATAAAATTCAACTTAAAATTAAGGTGAAGTCAAAAATTGACGGGTAATGCGTCAATTTTTGACTTCACCTTAATTTTTTTCATATTTGATAGACTTATGAATTGGTCAAAAACTGAGAGATAAAACTTCAAGTGTAATCAACCAATCGGCTCATCGAACGTGAGACACAACATACACATACACATACATATACGCACGCATACATACAATACACACACACACACACGTACACACATGCACACATGCACACATACGCACATATACACATACATTTGGAAAAAGACAAGTAATAAACAAGAGAATGGAAAAAATAAAGGAAGGAAGCAGTTGACCATATCTGGGCCTGGTAAACCATTTGATTGTGGAACGAATGGATGCATTAGACCAGAAAAATCATCCGGATGAGTCATCCATGCCCATGATGGTATTCCACCAGCGGTATTGTGTCGCACAGGTGGTAAATCCGCAATTGCACTACTTTCTGCTTTATCTTGACGACGCCATTTGGCACGTCGATTTTGAAACCAGACCTAAAAACACTTCTTTAATTAGGTGCACATATTGAATACATGTTCAATTAACAAGAAAATTCCTTTCATTTTTTAATCCATTAATTTCTAATTTAATTATCGATAGTAATTTAATTTCATTTTCAGTCCTCAATTCTCATAATACGAATCGATTTATTGATGCTTGAATCAACCAATTGCTTAATCAAAATGTTTGACAATTGACCACGGTTAAGAGTTGTTATTTTTGATGAGATATATTTATGACTTTATTCTGCGTAAAATAGCGTTAATGACAAAATGCGCATTATACTCAGGGGATTTGCTAAGTTAATTGTTAAAAAATCATTCAATATTTCCTAATAGCACACCCTCTTCAAAAGTTTTTTCTCACTATTTTTATATCAGAAATAGTTGTTAATTTAATAGGTATTTTTTATCCTCTTCGTGGATATAATTTTTGGGAATTTATAGGTAATTCGGATTAGCGATCGGTCTTAATGGGAATTAACAGGAGGAAAAGTCGGAAAGGCCTGAAGAGATTTGTTATTATGTCATTATTTTGGTATTGGGAAGACATGTGCTGAAGAAGGGAATGACAATTAGAGTTGACAGTTTGAAGGGATGAAATTTGAGATTATTTTGCACTCTCTCACAAACGATTACTTGAAGGCTAATTAATGAGCCCAAACAAGACAAGCAGATTACCCCTTTTCTGAAAGGTCATACATATCATCCAAAAACCATGAAAGTCCGGTTTTCGTAAAAAAATAGATTATTTTTCACTCCAATTATTCTATTTAGATTTCAAATTGAAAACTGTCATCACACTTTCACAGAAGTTGGAAACTTCCAGGATACTAAAACTGTCAAAGTTAAGAAGTCTCGGAATTCCGGGACCAATATAATATCATAGTATAATATCCAGTCTATTTAGTTTAAAGTTTTGAATACAATGTTTTAGAATTCCAAAACATTTCTTCTTCTGAATTTTCACATTATTTCATGTGGAGCTATTGGATGTCAGTAGATTTATAAATTATTGGCTTTTAAGAATTGGAAGACATAAGAACCGAAATCAACTGAAATACATGCAATTTAATTGGAAGTAATTACTGTAAAGAGAATAAAGTGTAACATAAGAATATAATAGTTAACCTGAACACGAACTTCAGGAAGTTTTACTTTTTGAGCCAGCAACTGAAAATAAAACACAATTTTTAATATAAAATTTGAAATGATGAAATATCGTCTAAAAATGAATTTAATTTAAATGATTGCTTGCTGATAGCTTTATCACACTTTGAATTGAATATTTCCATTTCAAATCACTGTTTGAAAACACTTCAAATTGGTTATAATAAATTTGTCGAGTACAAAATATATGATAATTCAAATATGATATAAATTTCTATCAAATTCATCAAATCTTGAACAAAACGAAAAGTTTTCAAACTTCTACCTCCCTGGCATAAACATCCGGGTAATGGCATCTTTCAAAGGCTTGCTCCAATTCATGAAGCTGAAACGTTGTGAATGTAGTCCTATTGCGCCTCTGTTTCTTTGATTCTCTGAAATTAGCATTTCTTGAACTTTCTCAACAAAAAAAATAACGCTACTTTATGTTCTTTTAAGAAGCTTACATCTAATATTACAAGTACTATTATTAAGTAAAGCATGGCATTTCATTTTTTTTGAAATTAGCGAAAATTTGCGTAAAGTTTCGCGTTTTAATAACGTTGAAAGATTTTACTGTATATAACTTCTGTATATTCGAATTAATATATTAATTTTTTGATAGAATTAATATATTAATTTTCTTGATAGTATTTAAGTATGTTTTCATAATCATACCTAATTATTATACCTTTTTAATTTATTATAACCCAGTTATAGAAGAAAATATTATAAAATGGTCCTATAATAGTTTAAAAAGGCGCTTAGAAAATGAAAGAGTTCATGAATGTTTAAACGAAAAGAAGTTAATTGTTATGAATAAAATTATATCAAGAAGTACGTTATGTTGATAAAAAATTTCAAGAACAAATTTAAAAAATGAAAAAATTATAGTCCACAAAAAAGGTAATAAGTCAGGAATTTTTTAGTTAGAAAGCTTAAACGTTCAAATTTCAGACAGTTAAAAATTTAAATTTAAAGTTGGATTTAATTCATTTTCTTATTAATACAAAAAATATGGAATGTTTAAAATTTTTAAATATACAAAATTTCAAAGAATTACTTGGATGATTTTTTTTTTCATTATATCAGACTAACCTATCTCGCCGTCTATTTCCATCACTGTGTTGCTGGTGGGTGCCTGATGCTACCGGAGAGGTAATCAAATCCGGAACTTTTACATGACCATGCTGTACTTCTAAAGTTTAATCCTTTCACATATTTTTGATCTTATTTTCAACTTTCACAACATTCATTTACATTTCCTTAAGATTTCCGCATGTAATCAAAAAAGAAGATTCAGTATGTTTTTAACATATGAATATACTTATATTTCAAATCAGTACAATATCATTCATTATAATAATAAACGATCAGCATAAGTGGTCATATCAACAAAAGTCAGATGTAAATTTGACAAAAAGTTTTTGAGTAAAAGATAACCGACCATTTCGCTGTATCAGTGAGCTAATAGAGTGATGATGATGATGATGTTGATGATGATGATTATTTGTATTAGTGGTTAATAAAGCACTACTACCGCACAACTCATCCATCATTTAACAACCATAATCATCCTGATTGCCATTCCATATAACCACAAACGTCAGACCATTTCTTGGATACGGTAGAAGTTGAAAACGAGAGGCGGAGGCAGAATATTCTATTGGTTCAAGCAATGACGGACAACGATGCCATCAGAAAGAAAGGAACAATTTAGGAAAATGCTAATCCAATTATCGTTTTCGACGATATACTTTAGAGGGAGAAAAAAGAGAGAGCATTTCAACAAAATTGCTCACCTCAGTTTGTCGCGATATATTGCTGTGCATTATCAATTAGTATCACAGCACTGAAATAGCATGAAAATTAGAGAGGTAAGAAGTAAAAATGCCATCATCATCATCACACCTGTTAAAATGGATTGTTCCTGGTTCTTAATGGATTTTATAGATGGAAGGAGGAGAGTAAAATGAGAATAGGTAGATTGGAATACTAAAAATTTTAATGGCAATAAGATCTTCACTTCACTTCGATGAACTATTACTGTATTATTCACTCATCATTTCCATTCATTGCATTTCTCTTGTAGTTAAAAGTTTTTCTTTTCTTGAAATAAAATTGATTTTTATTTTTTAGATAAAGATGTATAAGATAAATGAAAAGCAAACGATTGAGTAACAATTTAACAAGTGAATAAGTAAAAAAGTAAACGTATTGTTTTATTGGATGAACAATTGTTTGAAATAGGCAATATTATAAAAAGAAAAAGTGTTTATAATGATTTGATGTTATTATTGTTTAAAAAATAAATAAAAATGAATCCAGATATTGTTTAAAATAAAGATGAATTCAGAGGGAAAAAGTATTTTTGAATCCAGCAATACTGAGGAATATTTTAACAAAATTTTAAGATTTATTTAATATATTTCTAATGGCGATAACTTTTAATTCTCAGGAATTGATAAATTTCTGAAGCATATTCAACCAATATACAATAAACGGCTTAAATGGTGTAGTGAACTTACAATTTTGGTGAAGTTGGTAGAGCAGAAACATGAAGTATATCGTTCAAAAAAATGTTAGCCAAGAAGTGGGCCTTTTCGATAACTCTGAAATTTGTCAGTCGCCGCTAGAATTCTGATTTGGACTTTTGTCAACTATACGGCTCACAGTTATTGACGGAGGAAGACTAAAATGACAATGAATTAATTGTTGTAATAATCGATCAGGTAAACTAATTTCAAAGAAAAAGCTCAAATTTTGTTCTTCAAAATGACTTATCTTGCTTTTTTCAACCAATTGAAAAGTTTATTTAATTTTTTGCATGTTTTCATTAAAATTACGGTTGAATGTATCTGAAAAAAAAAAGAAGAATGGTAACATTTCATAGGAAATAATAAACTAAATAGTATCAAATAATTTTGAAAATGATGATATGCTTTCCAGGCGTCGTTTCTTATTTTAAACTCAAGTTATTGACTTCCACATGAAAGGATAAAGCCGAATAGAGAAGACAAAATTTATTGATGAAACATGCATTACCTGTAGAGGAGCAGTAATGAAGGACCCCTAATTCGCCATATGTTGACTTGTAATCCTTTTTTTATAAAGCTCTTTTTTAACAATCTCAAACACTTAGCGCAGAAAATCGGTCGAAGGTCAAAATCCTTTCGATTTTCGCAAAAATAAATTAATTATATTTAGCAATTACGATCTCTTCACACATTTAGCATTTTGTCGTGTAATCCTTATGAAAACAAAACGCTTTAGTGTGGAATCGAAAAACTTTTAATTACATCGCTTCTACCTTTCAATTCCTCCCTTAATTGAGCAAAGCAGCAAGCTTCCTTACGACTTTTCTTTTATTTGCTTGACATCCATATCTTCATTTAATACACATTTAAGAATAAATAAAATCTTATATTAAAATACTTCAGTGATTGACTATGGTCAAATCATCTTACACAACCAAATGAAAATAATTTTAAGAGATTTTGAACCAGAACATCAAATAAATTAGACAACTAAAAGTTCAAACTAATAACTATTACTCATATCAAATACCAACTACAAAAATTTTGCAAAATTCTTGAAAAATCCTATTGTCTCAAAAACAGTGGAACATATACCTTTCTAAGACCAACAAGCAAATATAAACACAAACACAAATAGCACATGAATAAACGAAACATAATTACACCTAAATAAATATATCATCAACATAATACTTGAGGAAATTGAGACACAAACGATACATTAAGTACATGAAAGAATAGTTTTCCAAAAAATTTTCTGATTTATAGTAAAATTAATAAGATTTAATCATGATTTAGAAAGAAGGAGTAAGTCGAAAAATCCAATTTGATAATGAGAATCGCTGAAAAAAGATGGATTAAATATACAAATTATGTGTGACTAGAGAAAATTTGAAATTTAAACATGGGAAACAATAACAATAAATTCGTAATAAAAACAATTATGAAAAAAGTTTCTTTTAAACTTAAGTCCAGTTTGATTTACGAAAATCGACTAAAGCTCCACTGAATTCTAAAGCTAATTCTGGAGACTGAAGATTTCATAAACTACGATATCAGTTTAAATGTATTTAAGACATTGAGAAATATAAGGATTTAGATTTTCCAGATTTATTTCCAATAGCCAAATTTATGGAACTCAAACTATTATTTTAGGGTCTTGTAAATGATATGATATGCTTGCAGTTTCAACCAAGTACACGTTTAGAGATAATTAATAAAACGAGTAATAAGTAATCTACACGTTTTTTATTTTGATTAGATTTCAAAATTATTCTGAGTCATCATCATCCTCCTGCTGATTCGAAGGACTGCTATTCTTCAAATAGCTAAATGTCTTGCACAGCTGTCTACCCATTTCCATCAAATGCTCAATATTTATCTAAAAATACAAAACAACACTTTTCAAAAAAATAAATGTTGAATGAGATATAAAAATTCGAACTCAATTTACTATATTAAATTCATTTAATATATCTGCTCTTTTCTCACTGTTGTTATGTCAAGAAAATTGATTAAATTTCACCATATGGCCCAAATAATTTCAATCTAATTATAAACAGGTCATTTTTCTGGATATTACTCGATCCATCAACAAGTGATGATTTTAGAATATTAAACAACTATATTTAAAATGTGAAAAAAATGATTTTTTATGAAGCATAAAACTTTAATTTTATTATTTGGAATAGCGTCTTACAGAAACTATTGTATTTATAATCAATACACTTTTTCAAAGATTTCAAAGAGCTTCAAATCTAAAATAACAACCTGGTAACCTTTCAATGAACCGCAATTGAAACCGCAATAAGTAGATTCTAGGGTATACGATCGAGTAACACCAAATTGCCTCCACATTGTTACACGAGCCGATGATTCTTTGGTTTTGGTTATGTTGAATCGACAACTTGATAGTGAAAAATAATCACACATCTGTGGAAAAAGTTTCCGTGACTTAACAGAATAAGCTGTTTAATTATGTGAAACGCAAAGAATTTAGCAAAAGTTTTATAAATCTTAAAATTTCCCATGACAAAAAATTGTGTTCTTATTTATTCGATTAATGTTCGAATATACCTTTTCTATTTGACAAACCATCTCTAAGCATACCTGCTGCAAAAATATCGGAAGCGACATGAAATCATTTTTTCCTGGAAGCGAGTGATCCAGAATACGCCACGAATTATCAGGATTATTTCCATAAAGAAAAAAGTTAAAATTGTTAGAATGACCATGTATATCGACAAACAAAAAGGGTTTCTTTCCAAGCACATCAACCTAAAATTTGCATTTCATTACCTCTTCCATATCGCACAACTATTTTTAAAAAATATGTGCTCCTATTTTACAATGTTAAAAATCAACCACTGTGTGTTATAAATTTTGTAAATTAATAAGAAAACTAGCAATGCAAAGAAATCAAAATGCTTTTACTTCAAAAGAATCATGTTTATGAAAAAAAAATCTGGCATGAATATGACTTACTAATCTAACGTGCAAGCTACATATATAATTATAAACAAGCCCATACAAAATAAAAAAGAAAACCTACTACATATTGTACAATAGCTTTACTATGATAAATAACAGGATGCAATACTGGTGAAGGTTGATTCCAAGTTCGATTTAAATCTACACCAGCTAAGCTGCAACGATGTGAACCATTTATCACACCATCAACATTTAACATTGGAATCAATTTAAATACAAACTGATCACGAAGCTCCATAGCTTCTTTCTCATCGCTCATCAAGAAATCCATAATGCCTTTAAAAATTTCACATGTTATAAACATTCAATTTAATAAAAATTCACCATGAATATGATAACACCGGACAGTCGTAAATGAATCTTTAAATTTATACTTTGATATGTTACTTATGTCTTCAAAGTGAAATATGATAACCCCTTGGTACGAATGGCAAAATTATTTTGACACTCTATTACAGACCCAAATTTCAATTAAAATTTTCACTATTGTTGTTATCTTCTCGGTTAGGTGCATGCTTATTCATCAATTTAATATAGAAAAAATGAATAATATGAAGAAACAAAAATTACTCCAGTCAAACAAGCTGCGTTAAATTCGAGATCTAGCAAATTCGTTAAAAACACTAATGATAATTCGCCGTAACATATCTTGTTTACAGTAATCTTTATTTGCCTTTTCTTTCACTTTTTATAATAACTAAATGAAGAATACCTCCATAACATTTTGCATGCAGTACTGAAGATATAGAATATAGTTTAATTACTATTTTATTGAAAAGAGAAAAGATTTAAAAGGATGCTCATTTTAAACTACTTCCTACATATGTAATTTATTTTGCTAACTTTCTTTGAACTATACTGCACGTCCTGTCCCATTTTTGAATTTAACTAACATTTATAAATTAGAAAAAGTACCATGCATAATCCAACTTGTGTTATTTTCTCCCGGATGCACTCTTGCACATAGCACTATAATTTGACGATCAATCAATTGTTCTTTAGTACCACTAGCGGTCACTGTAAGGAGTGACACACTATTACCAGCTAATGATGTACACAACCGATCATTACGAATATACAGATGTCCTTCTTTACCATTTTTCGATAAATACCTCTCCAAAGTAGCCTGAAATTATTAAAAGAATTTTAATACCTATGCAATAATTTTTTAAAATGTTCATAAAATTTAATTATCCCTCAAAGCTTATAATAACGGAAATAAAAAACAAAACTGAAAAATAATGCATACATATAATAAATAGAGTCATGGTAGAGCCGTTTTTGAAAATTTCTTTAATCGAATTAAATACTTATACACTAATCAAAAACTTAAAAACGGCTTTTTAAAAGTGAAAAAACCTTTTCATTCCTTAAAAAATTCTTTCCTTTCCTTAAGCTTTTATTTAGAAGCAACCATTTCGTTTTATGTTCCATTTATAAATTGAACCCACTTTACACCGCACATTTTTTACATTTATGTATGGTTAAAACATGTAATAGATATTCTTTGTCGCTTCTATTTTAATATAATACAGTTCAAGTTGTCCGCCGCTATCGCCTAACAGATCCTCCCTAGTTCATAAACCGAGCCTTCTCGTTTCAACACCTGACTTGAGCCATCATTATAACAATTTTAAGTTTAAATATATATAATAAATTACTTGAAGCATTGAATATGTGTACGGGAAATGATAGGCAATGTAACATACATCAGCATGATACTTGAATCTGATTGTGAAATAGAGCGAAAAGTGGTGCCTGAAAAATTGGAGAATTATATAAATCGAAATAAATTTTTTCCAAAGATTTATGTTTTTTTTTCAACCTTTTGAAATTATGCACATATTTTTGCAGTATTAAAATTTGCAATTTAATTTTTTAATAAGCATATCGAACTTTCGTACCCCACACATGACAAGATAATGACGTTAAAATTACAAAAATGAGAATAAGTGAAAATGACTCAAAGACGAGGGGATTTGAATAAATGAGATATCCGATTAGGTTAGAGGATGAGTTTATTATACATTTCCGGACATGTTTTACTTGTAGCATTATGCTTTCATTTCTATTTTGAAAAGTTAGAGAATTAAAATACCTTGGAGCAGATGCATCATTCGTTTTGCCAGAATTGTTACGGATGAAAGTATTACGACAGTAACATATTGCTGAACCTACACGTACCCATTTAGGATTTCCTCGAAAAGCCTCTGTAACTGAGAACAGTACTGGTTGCATACCTGCAAAGTCATTTTTTTGAGTTATTCACAATTACCTCGCCTCTATTAATGATCTCCCAAATATCTTTAATTATCAATTTAGAAGCCAAATTTTGTTGTAGAATCTTAGTATTCCTGTTTTTATGAAAAATTTGTCCGGAAAAGCACCTTTTAAAACAAATATCTCAAATATAGAGGATCTGATAATAAATAACGTCAAGACAAATCATTACCACGACTAAACATGGATGTTTTTTTAAAACAGTTAATAATCTCAAACATATAATCCACTCCTGCTTCATTATTGGAAACTTCGAAAAAAAACCACTGAAAATGTGGCCGTAACTGGTTGATATCTGGTGATAATATCAGCTGATAATGCCATTTACTTATCTAAAACAGTAATTCTTTTATATAAAAGTAAGTTTGTGTAATAAACACAAACAATTAGACTTTTTAGATAGTTGAAAATAATACTTGGATGGCTCGCCTCAAATTTCCACCTTCAAATCGACTCTCAAATAGCAAGTGATTCTTGGAATCCATTTTGCCAATCCTAGAATGAACAGACGTTGAAAATTCAGCGGCATTATTGTTTTTAAGCTATTTGAGATCACTGTAGTATTATATTCTTCCAAATCATATTTTAATGCTACGCGTAGAAAATCAACTAACGAACACCAAATTGTAAATACTTTATATGAGCAACATCAAAAAAATTAATTATCCGGATAATACCGATTCTCATCATTATTTCCAATTGTTTTCCAGGATGTACACATTTCAGTTTTATCACAAACCAAACAATCCAAATCATATACAGTACGAGCAGAGAATGATAATTCGTCTTCCAAATGCGTTATATTTTTTGCCAATAAATCTCTTAAAGGATAAAGATCGTTGTATCAGTTTTTTTTTCTTAAACCGAAACTTAGTTTTTTTTTTTTTTTTTAAACCGACTTTGGAAATAGTTCATTGAACTATAAATTTCAACCTTGGAAGTAAATTGAAGTTGATCATCGATAAGGAATTAAATTAAAAATATAAATGAAACAAAAGTTTTCAGTAGAAATTAAAAAATTAAATTGAATACTTCTGATTTTTACAATTATTGGCTCTTAACCCATTCCATACCGTTTTGAATCATTTTTTATTAGCGGTTGTAAAACAGAATGTAAATTTGTTGGAAGGATTGTTGCCGGATAAGCGATTTTTATGAAAACTGATGGCGATCTTGTTTTCTGCAATTTATTAACACAATAACAATGTGTTCCAATACAGCTGCTCATATGTGGATTCTACTGACAATTTGAAATTGAAATTTTAAGTAATAATTAAATTTAAAAGTCAAGATATTTAGTTGCAAGTAACTAAAATTAGCCAAATAAATCAGTCATAATGTTTACCTTTACTGCTTTCGCCACCAAGTCAGCGAAATTTTCCATTTCTGACTTATTCAAAGTTGTCGTCATTGAAGTTGAATCTGTCGTGATAGTTCCTTGAAAAAATTCTACGAAATAATGAAAGCAATCATCAGTTAGTTCAATTAAAGAAAGATGGTGGGGAGAGCTCGCAGGTACTGGATGCGACCTATCTTTATCATTGTCGCGCAATGGTGCTACTGTAAACAGTGTTTCATCTTCATCGTCACCAATGTCTTCATCTGCAACTATGTGTATGTTTGAATCACGAGCTATTTATTTCATTGCAATTAAAATATTGCATTTAAATTAAAATGCCGCACTTAAACATCAACAATTGTGTCTTAGTACTTATTTTAATATTACCATTTCAAGTACCAATAGTTAATGCTATCTTATCTACTAATAGTCGAGCTTTGCAGTGCCGAGTTTCGTTTGTTATTTAAATACGCAATGGTTAGTTTTATTGTACTGAAAGCTTTTTTTACAGGCCTTGATCCACCTCAATAAAAAGAGATCTACAATAGCAAAACACGAAAATTAGACAAGTCAGATTACCTCTGATCCTCACACTCCTTCAATAATTATAAATCTGCTTTTAAACTACATTCCATTATATTAGTATGACTCCTTGGCTGTTAGTTTTATATTCAGAACAAATTTTAAACCAAGATTCTCATTTTATCATTTCTCTAAATCTCACGATATAGTAAGGAGCTTTTATTTGATCAACCATTTGTTAAATAAAAATAAAGGATACCGCTACTCAAAGCAGATTCATCTTGCCGAATTGGAGTATATAGGAAACTTTCCTCAATTTCTTTTTCACGCGACCTAAAATCAATCAAGATTATCGACGAATATAAATAAAACCAAATTTTGAAACAAATTAAAAACACTTGATGAATCGTAACTTGAATATAGAAGAAATGTAAGCGATAGGTTTTTAATATACGTACCAAGAATACTGATGCTGCGAATCGGTACAGATTTCTCTAGGAAGCGGAAAAATAATTGGTGATGGCGTTGATGAGGGTATCGGAAATGGACGGAGAGGTAGACAACTCATGCACAGTGCAAGTAACGATTCCTGAAATACTTTGAAACTTGTTGAGTAATATCAAATTAGCTGACTTCCAAAAATTAATTTAAAAAATAAGCACAATACAGAAAGTCAGATATAATTTTAAAACTATTGAAACTCAAAATTTGACCTAAATTAAGCTTTTAAAATAACAGTCAATTACAGCACAGGATAAGTTTGAAATTAAAGAAAGAGAAAGTAAGAACGGAGATGCTTAACAATATTTCGAAGTATGATATTGTCAAAGAATTCACAATAAATTTCACTGATAAATGAACATTAAAAATGTATTTGTAAGACGCATTTCTTGTAACCACTTATTATATATTATTTTAAAATCACATGATTTATGATCGAACTTACAAATATATGAATCTATCAGCAACTGATAAAAAAGATGAAAAACAAAAAGAAAAAAACATTTGAAACACTTCGTAGCCAATTTTTACTTTCGATTGATAGATGGTCGAAGAGATAAATACATCATCAATTTGAAATAAATCTCACACATATATATAACACGCAATGATATAAGTAAATAAAAATATTTAACAGCATAGACACATCAGTGGATTGGATTTTTAAATTAAATCAACTATTTTGCATCGATTATAAAAGCTAAATGGAGGGCGGAGTTCGAAATAAAGTTTTGTTAAAAGCTAAACCATGCATCCTCTTTTTTTCAGTGCAATTGTTTGATTAAATTAAATATGCTTAGGAATTTTGGACGAAAAAAGATTTAAAATAAATTGAGAATTTCACAGGTTGATTGATTCAGTTCAGCTAAAATTCGAAGATTTAAAATAAATTTTGATACTTTGAAAAAGAAATATCAATTCTAAAAATCTTGAAAATTTTTCAAACAATCAACGACTTCAGATCTAATGATCCAGCTGCTTGACTGCAGAATGATTTATCTTCTCACAACGCACAAGTTCATGATAAAGATAATTAATTAGCTAAAAATTAAAACAGAATAGACAAATATTAGAATGATAGGTTAAAAAATTAAATCAGTAATTAAGCACGAGTCTTAACTTGCAGAAGAATTTAACTTGAATGTACATTTATGAATTTCTAATAAAATGATGATGTTCATCTCTACCCGATTAAAAATGTTACCATTTTATTATTTTGAAGAATTTTATACTTCAAAGTGAGACATTATGTACCTCTGCAGCTCTGCAAAGATCAAAAACGTGCTGTGCAAAATGACTGGATAATATTAATAAGATTTAGAAACTAAAATGCTGAACAGAATATTCAGCACAGAGACCAGCTCAAGAGAAAGTGAAAATTGAAGTTGCACAAATCAAGTTTAATTTCAAATCACAACTTGAGTTTCTCACTCTCACATCATTATTATCAATTCTATCGTTGATAGAATTTAAGGATGATATAATCACTTGCAGAAAGCTTTGCACAAGTTTCCTAAAGAAGTTCGGTATCAAGTATCAAATCAATTCATATGGTTGAATTATTGGTTAAAGCATCATGAGTTAACTTCTCATGATAAAGTATTCAGTAAAAGAAATAAGTTGCTGACATAAGTTAAATAATAAGTAATATCATAAAATAATATGAAAGTGTACACGGAAAATCTTAGATTTACCATAAATGGTCTCTCTATCAAAAAGAAAATATCAAAAATTTGATTGAAATCTGTATAAACTCTTCAACAACAATAATCGAATAAAAATTTCAAAAAAAATAAGATCACAGATTTAATTTTAAGAATATTATTTTTATCAAAGAATCAATAAATCTAGGTAGAATTAGTTATTACACTAATCAATAAACTTAGTAAGATTAGTTAAATCTCAGAATGTTTCAAAAATTTAAAGATATTTGGAAATATTAATCCATTAAAATCTAAAAAATTCTCAGATAAATATGAATTCTTTAAAAACAAAGGCTGCATCATGCTCGCTTTTATAAATATAACCTTAAGATTCATAACAGATGGTTGCAGTGGTGAATTATCATCCAGATACTCCTCGTCGTTACTAATAAATGAAATAGCTGAATTAAACATTTCCAATGCGCCAATAGCTAGCAGACGTTCTTTATTACGTTCTAAACCCCGACAATACCAGTATTTTATCACAATCTTTCTCTTATTAAAGACAGAACTGGAAAAAATCATTCTCTTGATTAAAAAAAACTACAACTTATATACCATTTCGGCACTATTCAAATAAAGAGGAAATTCCAAACATTTAACGAAAGACTGCAAACGTAGTTACTTAGCCTTATTAGGTTCCTTAATGATGCCACCGTAAACAGGCAAATTTCTAGGATAGCCTGCTCAGACGCAGTGAATCGTTGTTGAAGATACTTTTGAAATGTTCTTGTTAATACGACAAAAATATCATTCGACTCCAATATAGCCATTATAAGACGATTTTCTGGAAATTATTTTGTCAAATTAATATAATGGAAGTAATTAATGATGAATAAGATTTGGATCAACAAGTGGATATTTTTTGAGCTAGAGAAATACGACAGTATAATAAAAGGTTTTTATTAGTATAATTAAACAAAAAATAACCAATTAGAAAAATTTTATTGCTAGTACTAATCAATATAATAGTCGGAAATTCGAAAAAAAATTGTGAAAAATAATGAAATGAAAATACATACTGAATTTGATGATCACATAAAATATTTCTGTAAGGCGAGCCACAACTATTATATCCGTCCCAGAAATAATTGCTATTATCAAATTCTTTAGAAATTTTTGACTTCTGCCAAACATTCGCGCATTTTGCACTAAATTACACATTTGAAATAATTTCCAGTTTTAGGATCCTTTCTTAATAATTGAAGGATTCATTTTTTTATTAAAGTTAGATCTGAAACAACATTATATACATA
>UPTC01000565.1:0-33395 GCA_900537255.1 Acanthocheilonema viteae
TTATAATAAATTTATATACTTCATAATTTATATTTTTCTTGATTAATTTATATTTATGGAAATTAGTACTATTGTAATTAATTTATCAAATAAATTGATTTGATATTATTTCTTTCTTACTTCAAAAAGAAACATTTGTTGAAGCATTTTGTTTTAAGCTAAACTATAAAAATATTGAGAAGTTGTATTTCATTAGGTTTTTTTTCTACTTATCTTCATAAAACTTATGTTGTTTGAAATGCAGAGCATTTTTTGGAAATAACTATTTCAAGTCTGTGTCGTAGGCAAATTTTCTTTCACTTCAAGCTTTCCATTTTTCCAATCGTCTCTTCTTTAATTTATTCTATTTTTGGAAATCGTCTTCTTTCATTCTTTCGAAGAGATAAACGCTTCACTTAACATCAAAAGTGATGCATTAAGGATTGATTGGCTAGTCTTATTGATGTCAACTGAGAATGGTAATGTTAATTTCAGTTTTGAGTCTAATGAAAGTATATACCGCCGACATTGAAAGTTGATTGAACGGTTCTGTCAGTTCATTGTCACATATCACTTTCCTTTTGATCTATCCTTTCTCATGTTTTTTGTCGTTTTTTTACTTTAAGCGAAAAATTTGTTTTCCTGTATATTCGAAAATAAGTCATCAAATAATTTTTTTATTTTTTCTTGCAGAACTAATGGGTAAGAGGGAATCAGAAGGTGAAATTGGTAATATTCAACGAACGATGGATCAACAACCTGCTACGGTAGAATTACTTGACTCCACTAAGCATATCTTCTATGTATCGGTTAGTCAATTCATTTTATAAATTAAGTATTTTAAAGCAAAAATTTATCTATTTAAACAATTTTTAGGGCAACATAACTTTGTTTAAAAAATTTAAGAAATTTTGAAGTATCATAGTTTAAAGCATTAATAGCAGTATGTTTAATAAATCAATTCTTTTTTTATTATTTCTTCTATCCTTGTCATGTTTTTCTAAATTACAATTTGATGTGCTGTTGTTGCTTTTTTTTATTTTTTGTTAAAGTCAGTTGTTCTTTTTGCTTTCGTGATTTTATTTTTTCGGGAAAAATTGGTTTTTCTTTTTGTAGATAGATATATCAGTTCCACTTTTTGCGGATGATTCATTTTTATCCCCTTTGAATTTCTCTTTGTTTTTTTTATTTGCATTCGGTTATGATTCATAGCAAGAGGCATCAAATTGTGTAATGTCATAAGTTTTTCATTGCATTTTTTCTCCAAGTACCAAAGCCAGATTACAAAGTAGTGCTGAATTCTTGGCATATTCCACTTTTAACGCAAAATGGAGAATTTTCAAATTTTTGTACTACAAACGGCTGTTAAGATGAAAAAATACAAATATAAATGAGATTTTTAAAGTTTAAAAAAAATCAGGTTTTAAGATATCATGGATATGCATGTCTTCAACTGATAAACAGGCTGCAGTTCACTTTCCAAATATTTTAAAAATTTCCATAATGATCTATTTGAAATGATTTCGTTTCTTCAGAAAAAAGCTGAAGGAGGTGAGCTATTTGATAAGGTGTGCGCGTTTCTCAATCTCTCTGAAAAAGATTACTTCGCACTATGTTTTATTGATAGCGATGGTAATCAAGTAAGTTCAATGATGATCTTCTGAGATATGTAGGGCATGTTTTTCTGATTGATTTTTCTTTAATACGATGACCAAAATTGATATATTTCAAATAAAAATACATTCAGGCAAAATTCACGTATTGAAATTACACTTTTTTGATCTTTCAGTTTTTTGACATTTTTATTGTTATCAATTAATGGTAGGAAGAGTTACAGTATCATTTTTTTCTATAGGTCAATCAGCACACGAACTATTATTTTTCTTAAAGCAGCAAACAATAATAATTCATATATTGACCTCAACCGATTGAGTATTCTGAATAATATAAAGAACTGAACGTAGTCCTTATGGATTTGTTAATTTTTCAAAATACATTTATGACATATCGACAAGTTTATCACTTCTAATCTATGTACTCGATCATGAAATTTTTTTTTCAGCAATGGATCTATGATGATAAGCGAATTTCAAAGCAGTTGAAAGGTATTATCATTTAAATGATTTTAATGAATAAGCAGCTTCATGATTGATGTCGTTTATAAGTTAAAAGCTTATCAGTTTTGTTAATTTATTTTTGTGTCTCTTACTCTGCAGTACCATTATAATAGTAAACTTTCTATCGGAATTTGATAGAATTTGCTTGAAAGATCATATTATGCATTTGAATTACTTACAATCAAGTTATTTTTCTTGCTGATTACAACATTTTTAAATGAAAAAATTTCTCATAAATCTTCATGGGATTCGATTTGCTTAGTCTTGTCTAAGATTATGAAAAATGCAGATTTTGTAAAATTGTAATGTTATTCAAATATCATAAAGAACGTTTTAATCATGCGATATTCGTAAATTGAAGTTTGTTAATTCTCATATACTTAAAATTTAAAACCAGAAATGTGAGACATTTGGTTCCATTCTTTAACACCTGGTGAGCTGTAAGAAAAATGAAATACGATATTGATATGATTTTCTTTTTTCTCTTTTATCTCTTCGTATTTAATTTGCCCCATTCTTTTTTATTTGTTTTAGAATTAACTTTTAGGTATTAAATCAAGATCCTTATTTTTAATTAGACATTCATTTCATTTAGTCATAAAATGATCGTAATACATTAAATGTGAACTCGAAAGATTATTCTTTATCGTATTCATTATCCTAACCTAAATAAAGCGCAAGCTTGACGTGGAATGAATGCCGTACGTTGGCTTTGCACACATTAAATTTATGAAATTTGAAAAACATGTTTACCTTCTTAAATTTTTCTAGGTCATTCGTGGAACTTTATTTTTCAAGTGAAATTTTATCCACCTGAACCAGCAACATTGGCTGAAGACAGAACGCGTCATTTTTTATGCTTACAAGTTCGGCATGATATTTCCACTGGCAAGTTAGTATTTTACGGATTTCACGCGTATAGTTCATTGTTTTTTTGATTGAAATTCTCTACACTTTTCTGGATTTAGAAAACTTTTCGAATTGTCGTAAATTTCCAGGCTTCCAGCTACTCTTGCTACGCATGCTTTACTGGGTTCATACGTTGCGCAATCTGTGCGAGGTGATTACGAACCCTCCTTACAATATATCGATTTTCTCAGAAGTTGCGATTTAGCTCCAGCGCCAAATGAAACACTTTACGAAAAAGTTGAAGAACTGCACAAACATCACAAGTAAATTTTTTTAAATTTTCTACTTGTGCTTTACAAAAAATGCTCATTTTAGTAAGATTCATTATAATTCAGTATTTTTTCAGAAAATTTTTCAGGAAAAAAATATTGTTAAATTTGAAGCAAGACGTAGAACTAACATTAGTTGCTATCAGTTAAAATTGTTACTTATGAGAATGTTCACGAAGAAATATAAAAATTTCAAATAATTGATAAGATAGTTTGATTTCATTGGGTTTTCAGTAACAAAAAATTTGCAGAGGCGAAACGTCGGCTGAAGCGGATTTACATTATCTAGAAAATGCCAAGAAGCTAAGCATGTATGGTGTTCAACTTTTCCATGCGAAGGTTTGCTGTTGTTTTTATAGTTACTTCAAAGGTTTTTTAAACAGAATTTCGATTCGTTTTGCAAGGGGACATGAATTAAGTGTAGAATAGATGATTCTCGATCATAGTAAATTGAGGTAGTAGATAAATTACTTGAAGCTCAATGTTAAGTAGCTGAATAATCCATGTTAAGAGATACTTGGACTTAAGTAGTTTAACACTTCATGTTGGAAATGCATGCACTCGACTTTCCGATTCTATATATAGGATTAAGTTATTTATGGGCATATTTTCAAATTTAGAAAAGTAAAAATAAACAGCTCGGTTGTTATGAAATAAAAACTCATGGAGGGATTAGTGATAAATGATATTGCAGATATGGTCACTCATGCTTACGAATAGTATGAAGTGTTTTGTATATTTTAGGATGGGAAAGGTACACCTGTTCAGATTGGAATCAGTGCCCATGGGATCAATGTATATCTTGATCAGATCCGTGTGCATCGTTTTCTTTGGCAGAACATCATCAAAATTGGTTATCGACGCAATATTTTTGTAATCAAAGTTAAACCTGGTGAAGTAAGTTTCGCGGTACTTTAACGGAAAAAAAGGAAACTATATATAAAAGCATTAATTTTTTGATTTCTTTCCAAAAATCAAAAAGTTACTTGGAGTTACTGGTATCAGTTCTGAGCTTTTTTCCAGCTTGAGAAAAATGAATCGACAGCCGCTTTCAAATTAGTTGATTATGAAGCAGCAAAACGAGTTTGGAAATGTGGCGTCGAGCACCATACGTTCTTCAGGTTTACTTCTCTACTTAATCATCTCTTTGTTTGTGTTATTAAATAGTCGTTATTAATACTATGATTTAATTTCCCAACTCGTTGTATATTTTTTGTAATCAAAAATTCCATAATTCCGTACAGTACCGTTTTTATGCATAAAGCATTTTAAACGTCAAACCTCTTATAGCGATTTAGAATAACTTATTGATTAAATTAAAAATCAATTAAAGATATAACGTATGGTCATTCTAAGCACTACTGCACAAATTTTTAAAAGTACAAAAATTACAGATTGATCCAGCCGGAAGAAAAGCCACATAGAGGCTTATTCCGTTGGGGTTCAGCAAGATTTCGTTATCAGGGACGCACTCAGTTTCAGTCAAAAATGGCTTCACAAATGTTCTATAATAGTCATCCAGTTCAACGTTCTCAGAGTGTTCGTGTAACTCAAAATGATGGAAATGGTTGGTTGATTGTTTTAATTTTTCTAAATGGTATGTAACTTAAGAATTTTGTCTTTGGATTGAATTTAGCTTTTTTTGTTTGTTTGGAAGAAATTCGATGTTTTATGAGCAAATAATGGGAACATTTTAATTTCCATAGTTGGCTTAAACTTCAAACAGTGACTTCGCCATTCAAGAAAATTTTGATAATCTTAATTTTAGAACCGAAAAGAATTTTACTTACTTGGTGATCCTTATCACTTTTTTGCAGTTACAGTTCCGGTTTCAACAAGTCAAACTTTACCTCTGATGCATTCCGAGAGTGGAACCGGTAGGGAATTAGAATGGAGCAGCAGTGTAAGTTATTTCTCTTGAAAATATGGCCGCACGGAATAACCCTTACTTTTTTTGCCATAAAATAGTGATAATTTTTTCCTGCTATTCTCTTCTTATATGTGTGGTCTATTCTATATAATATATTGCTTAGGTGAGTTTTTTCACAAACGTTGAACTTTCAGTAGTGTAAACTGTACGCTGGAATTTTTTTTTTTTTTTGTATCCATTTACTGAGTAGTTACTTGCTTAACTGCAAAGTGATAACTAAGAAATAGTGATTTAATAAGCAAGAATGGCTGAATTCGGACCAAAATTAAAGAAATTTGGGAAACTGTAGTAAGGATTTATATATTTTTCACTGCTGATAAAGAATTTGTTTAGCTATTAACTTTATTTCATCATGTTTGCAAATATGTATTTTGTACAGTTTCATAATGCTTATTTTCAGCAGATGATTTCACCCGAGAAAATATACTCAACGCATGTAATGGGAGCTACACAGAACAGAGAAAATAACATGATGCCAAATGGTGCAGAGGTGGGTAACACCAATAATACTTCAGGAAAATCGCGTGATAGTGTTCATTATTCTGCTATTTTTACTACTTCTGTTACAACTACAACTACTACTACTAACAGTGCTGTCATTACTACTACTATTACTACTCCTACTACCACTATTACTAGTACTACTGTTACTGAGCATTTCAAGCAGCCTTTATTGCCTCATGTTTCTTCACATTCCATAAAAATTGCACGAGGTACTGGTTCTTCCATGCATGAATTTTCGAATGGTGATTTTCATAGTGAGTCACGTTATCTATCCGATAATTTACACGAGAGCAAATCAGTATTTCGAAGAGAAAAGGATACGGAATTTTTGCCGGTTGAAGATAAGGCAGTTGTTTATCATCCTGGACATTATGAAGAAGTGACTGGAAGTCATAGCAGACAATTTCGTGAGCCACCAATTGAACCGGGTGATGATTTTGTGTTGGTTCATAGACCAAAGTTAGGATCAGTGGGAAAAATTTTCCATCAAAGTGGTGCAGAAACTGACATTCTGGTAAAAGAAGAAGATATTGGAACGTATCCAATACATCATTTTGCTGATGTTTACCATTCTGGTTTCTCGCGTCCAATTAGCGGAAATAAAGATTTCGAAGCATTTGAACATAAGAAATATTTGAAAACAGATGATGTTGCGGATAAACCAGGGAAAAAAGTCCAACAAACGGTGGATAAACAAAAATATTCGGCAAATGAGAAATTTCCTAGTAGCGGAAACAAAGATTCTGAAGTATTCGAACATAAGAAATATTTGAAAACAGATGATATTGCCGATAAATTTGGAAAAAATATCCGACAAACGGTGGATAAACAAAAATATCCGGCAAGTGAGAAATTTAAAGGACCTATTTTGCATACTGAAAAAAGTATGGAACTGCCGATCCAACCACTAAGGATTGATACTCACGTTTATAATCAAGGATATTACGATACTATAGATGCAACCCGAACAGATACTGATGAAAAAGGCAACATACGGAACTGGCTTAGTTGTTATAAAAAACCAGAAAAATCTCCAACAAAGTTACTGAAAGAAAAGAATAAAGATGTTAAGGAGAAGATGGAGAAAAGTGCAAGTAAGCTAGATAATTCTGATCATACGGTTAATGAGTCTGGAGCTGTAGATGATCAAGAAAATCAAATAAAGAAAATTGCTGTTATTCATATCAAACAGCCAGGTTATGAAAGACAAATCGTGCAAACAAGTTATTATAATGCGGAATCATCTGAAAGAGAACATGAAAAGACGACATATTTGAAGGAAAGCAAGCTTGTAACAAGTGCTCTTGAAGCCAATAAAAGTTTCAGTAGCAGTATAAAGGAGAAAGCTTATGATTCAACAAAGCTGAAACAAACTTGTCATCTTTTCGTTAGCACTGCAGATAGTTATCGCGTTGAACCTGGAGCATATGGAATGCCATCAACCTCTTATGATGAACAATTGTATAATATTAAACGTGAAAATGAGCTCCCATCTTTACCAATTCGTGAATATGTTACGGTTTATCATCCCGGTATGTCGATTATTAAAGATAAAAAACGCCGGAAATTTTTGATTCGAAAGGAGCAACAAAAAGCTACATCGAGTGAAGCATCAACCGATGAAGAGATGCAAAGCGATAAGGGAAAGAAGTGGACAGCAATTCTCGATATATCTAGAGCTGATAAAAGTGACTTAACCAATGTTGATAGTGTTGAAAAAAGATCAATCAACGAGGAAACCAGAACAAAACATGTGACAAGTAAAATGAAAGAAAATGAATATCTCGATCCGGTGAAACTTGTTCGTACAATCGATTCTGAGACGCAAAAATCTACTCAGAAAATAAAAGATAAGAAAAAAGATACAAAATCAGTTGATACGCAAAATGTTAAAAGTGAAAGTACCCGTCAGAAAATGAAAGCTATATTGCATATTAATGAGAGTCAAAGTAAATCAAGTTATACAGGGAAAGAAACTGTTCTCAAAAAGGCCGACGAATCAAAAAATATTCAGCATACGACTCGATCGACATTCAGTATATTAGGCATTGGGAAGTTAGGAGAAAAGGCCAAAAAGGCAGAATTACTCGAACAATCATGCAATATACATATTCTGGATAATACACCTCCTCCAGTGAAGTTATCTCGAGTAACTGAAATTCCATTTCAACCTTTGCATCGTGCAGTAAAAATGCCAAATCAAATACAAAACATGTCATATAACTATAGAACATTTAAGAGAGCAAAACATAAAGGTACCGTGGAATTTGTCGCAAAAGAAAATATTAATCCTAAAAGTTATAGACTTGAACATACACCTTATCAAGGTCCTTTAGATATCATAAGTTTTACAAAAGGATTACAATTTGCGCCAATTCATGAATATTCTACTGTATACCATCATGGTAATACTTATCTGAAATCACGCAAAATAAACAAACGAAGGAATGCTTCAGAGATTCAAAATGAAGAGAAACCTGGTATTTTGAAAAGTAAAAAAATTGATGCTTTGCAGCTGAACAAGAATGATTATTTTGACGCAAAGTACCACGAAGAGGAAAAGAATGATAGTGAAGTTTTTTTGGCGAAAAAGAAAGATCAAGTAACCATGTATGCGGCAAAGATTTATTGCAAAACTCCGATGGAAACAAGAAAAGTCAAGAAGCATCCTTTCAAATATCATACAATTTCTGGTGATGTTGAAATTGTAGAGAAATCATTCGTGAAACCCGAAACATATAAACTTGATACTGTTCCTTACGATGGACCAATAAGCTGTTTGGAACATGGAAAGGAATTATCATTCACACCTCTCCAGGAATGTACAGCAGCATATCATAGTGGAATTTCTCACAAGACAAGATTGCGTGATAGCAGCACTGAATCAAGTTCAAGTTCGAGTTTCAGTAGTGGCAGTAGCAGTTCTTCAAAATCAAGCTCTTATATCTCAAAAAAGTATAAAGAGCCGAAGAAAAATATTATACTGCATGTTACTCCTAGTAATAAACGTGACACAAATGATGTTGCAACGGAATCACCGAAGCGAAAAGGAATTTTTACATTTTGGCGTAAAACGGTTCATAGCGAAAAAGAAGGAGGCTTTTCAGATAATAAAAAAGAAAAACTGGATGCTTCACCAAAATCTTATCTTATTCATCAACAACCGGAGCTCTCAACTGATTTTACTGCAAAGCAAACAACATCATCACCTTCGGTCTTGGTAAAGGATTCTGTAGAGGAGCCGAAAAGTGATTTGCATGTAAAAAGCGAAAACAAAAAAATGAATGCACATCTGTATATAAAGAACAAGCCTTCCACGGCTTCAGAGTATGCTGACGATAATAGCAAACGTGCGAAGTTTGGTTTGTTACATTTTTGGAGATCGGCAGACAAAGAAAACAAGTTAAATTCGAAAAAATGCAACTTTGTCATTGATGATATGAATAGTTGTAATGAGGAACCTCTCGATCACACTATTAATTCCAATTCATCTCATGAGGAAGCAAATGTTCAATTAGCTACAGGGAGCAAAAAGAAACCGATTATTTATGTAATTGATAAGGAAGAGAATGAATTGGACTATTCTACGGATATGGAAGAAAAATCGTTAAATCACAGTGCAATATCACCAACTGATCAAAACAAAGCAAATATAGAAACGAAGAAAAATGTTATGATCTATCTTAAACGTGATACTGAATTTTCTGATGATGTACCATTGAACTTAAATGGTAATCGTGGAATTTTTAAGCAGGAAAATGCAGCAGCGGCAGCGATGTGTGCAATTTCACCCCATGCATCGTCATCAAAGAACAGCGAGAGCGGCAAGTTAAGTAACATAAAAGAATCACAGTTAGTGGATAAGAGTATTACTCTTTCACCGAAAAATATTGATTCAATTGAAAGTAATCTAAGAAGGTACGATAAGAGTGGCGATGTTGGATATACAGCAAAGATTAAGGTTAAGCGTAATTTGAGAAATGCTGGTAACGATTTGCAGCAGGATTCAAATTTGAAAGCAAAAGAGATAAATGTATCAGATGATGGTGTCACCAAGAAATCTAGCTTCATCATAAAAGGGTTTCATCTTCGTGGTCCACCGTGTGAATCGGAAGCAAAAATTGTAACTAATAGCGAGCTTAAGAAAGATGCGCATATAGCTGAAGCTGTAGAAACCGGTGAAGCAACTGTTACAAAGAAACAAAAAGCAGATTTTCCAGATAATGCTGACAAACCGATACCATATGAAGAACCAAAAATGAAGTTGAAGTTAACTGGAAGTGATAATAACTTAAAGGAAAACAAAAGAGATAGTGGTAAAAATATCAAAGGTAGTTTTTTCTCTTCGTTATGGCGTGGAAGCAAATTGAAAGGTTACGGTCAGGATGTGCACCGAAAACGGGAGAAATTGACAGGGAAAGATATTCATGGAACCGAATCAGCAATAATGCGAATGACATCACCGTCGAATGAATTGGAATATAACATTCTGCAAACAAAATATATCCTCGATTCGGCTGAGTCTTCATCAAATGGTACTCAAGTTAGAGAGCAAACAAGACAAGATTTTATTCCAGTTTATGATTTCTCATATGTTCCCAATTTTTCGGCACTCATTGAGGATACGAAGATGTCTACCGGTACAGCTGCAGGTTATATGACAAAACAGATCGGATTCGGTGGCGAACAAGATGATGCAACAATGACTGATAAGATTATTAGTGAAACTGGAGAACAAAAAGAAAGCAAATTGAAGCAGTGGTTTAGTGACTGCTTGAAAGACATGGAAGAGTATAATAATATGTCTGCTTTATCGGAGGATCAGGACGAGAATTGGAGACAAGAACAATCTGAAGTGATGGAAAAGACATTTGTTTCGGAATTGATATGGGAAAAGGTGGATGTAGATACGGAAAGACAGAAAGTTCAGTATATGGAGCCGGGAATTCTCGAGACTGGAAAGTTATTTGATCAAAGTGGAATCAGTGGTGGTGAAATATCAGATGAGCCGTATAAATTTACCCAGACACCGCCAGATATTCCGGTTCTAGATTCCAAAACTCCAAGTGATTTTGTGGAGGAAGCCAAGCGACAAGTAACGCAGGTGTGTGCTATAATACAAAATTGATAGACGACTCTCTTTGCTTTTTTTCTTTTGGAATTTTTATATTAATTCAGGGTGGGAATATTTGGAAAGTTTATATATCACATATTTCCCCTTTCGATTAGGTTCTTAGATTAGTTTTTTTCATTTTTTGTCAGCATGCTTTTTTGATTTGTAACTTTAATTATTATATGGTTGCCATCTACATAGTTTAAGTCATTCATCAATTGAAGTTACTTTTTTTTTGCATGACCGAAACAAAAATCTTTAAAATCGAGATTTTTTGCTTTTCGTGGATAGGAGTCATGTAGCCATTTTATGCGATATTGGTCTTTGAATGTTTGTGTTGTGTTTGCTGTGCTTGTGTATTCTGTTGTGTTTGTTTCATCTGTTGTGAAATTTAGAAATTATTTTTGTAAAGTATTTTTGTATATTGGTGTCTTGAAGCATGAAATACATTAGTTCAGATAACATATTCTGTTTTTGTTTTAGGTGGTTACCAAAACATTACCGTCATCAGACATTGGAAAGAAATTAGAGAAAAGAAAGAAACGATCAAAAATAGAAGCGTCACCAGATGAAAGCGAAAGTTCCAATACATCTGAAATGGAAATTGCGTCACACTATGATTCCTTCTCTTTCAACCAGGCAAAGGTGTTTTTTCGCAGATTTTTGAAATTGGCTATTGTTTCATAAAGTATAAATCATCATATCGGCACCTATTATTACCCGGGATAAGTAATATTAGAAAGAAATCATTTGTATTTGGCACCTTTCACATTGCGTGAGATCAGTAATTAAAATACTGAGGTATTCATTATAATTCTTTGCAATTTTATATGTCTTCTTTTCGCTTCGCAATAAACATATTATAGAAAGGGGCAAACAAGCCAGAAGTGACTAGTGAATTACCTTCTGATCAAGCAGAATTAGACGGCGGATGCATGCTACTAAAAGAAATCAAAGAAATGTATGGTCTAAAGAGTGTGGAAACTCTACCAGTCACTCATCCGGCTAATGTTGTAAGTTGTCAACTCGAAATTAGTCTTACTTTTTTATCTTTATGAAATATTTTTTATATAAATGGACCATTATTTTAGAATTAAAGGTGAAATAATGGGTCGGTTCGAAATCGGTCAGAGATTGATAGTTTTCTTAGTGGATTTTTTCTTTTATTGTTTGATTAGTATTGTGATTTAATGATTGTAGTCTGTTATTGTTTGATTACTTGAATCACAAAATATATTTTTTATTTCTATGAAAATTTCATACCTTTATTTCACACCTTACTTTAACTCTTCTTCTGTTAGGTTGCTTTAAATTTTGAGAAATCAAACTTTTTTTGTGAAAAATCATTAGGTAATTTAATGTTTTATAAGTAATTGTGAATGTCGAGCTATACGTCATCTGTGAAAAATCTGCTTTTATAAGTCATTACTATTACACTAATCCTCTGCCTAAATCGATCGTTCGAATATCTCTGATGTTTGCCTCTTATAATGCCAGGGTTTTGATGTCTGTTAATTCTCCTAGTTTATTTAAATGTTTCTGTCACTTTTATAAACTGACTAATACTTAGTTGCCTTTTCTTGTTATTCTTAGTATTTTTCCAGATCGCATTTCGCATAATGTAATAAGGTAATGTATAACCATTTAGTAGAAAAAATATTAAAAATATGTAATGCAAAAAATTATTAGCTTTTTGAAATGAGAAATCTGAAGTTAAAACAACTCCAAAAGGTATTACATTATAAAAATTGAGGTTTTGATTTTATAATTAGAAACGATTATTTTAAACCACGTTCGAGGAATATAGCAGTATATTTCCTCTCGTAATCTTTCATCGTTGTGCTGTGGTTAACTTCAGATTTTCATTTCATTTTATAATAAAGTTAGTAACTTTTCTCATTTTACAACCTCATAATCATGCTACAATATTAAAGAACGAAAAATGAAGAAAAAAGCTAAAAAAGAAAAATGAATTTTGACATCGTAAAAATATGAAAAGCAAAATGATAATCATATTTATAAAGAATCTGCTTGAAGAAAACAAATTCTCGTATTTTGTTTAGAATTAGATGTTTCGATCAAAGATGTAAGCATAAAGGAAGACAAAATTTTATAGGTTTTAAATCTACCGTTACAAGCTAATAAAGAGAACTATTTGCTTAAAAATGATAATAAAGGCAAGGATCATCATTTTTGTTCTTCAATATTATAGCATGATTAAGAGGCTGTAAAATGAAGAAAGTTGTTAACTTTATTATAAAATGAAAATCTGAAGTTAAGCATAGCGCAACGATGAAGCTCCAGAGCAAATATAAACAAACGTTAGTTTTCGGAGAAAAAAGTACACAAATCCAAGAGGGGTGATATTTATTTTCTTTTCTAATAGAAAATCGCAAGTTATTACCGCATTTATTAATCATTTGTTGCGGTTTTCTAATTTAATTTCTATTAGTCTTTAAATTTTTTCCAAAAACGAAAGTCTAAAAATTTTCTAACTGAAAAATTTGAACACTCTTTTCCAATGCAAGATTGATATTGTTTGTCTCGTATTTTAGTTATTGACAGCATTAAGTGCTAAAATAAATCAATTTCGCAACGAGTAGAGAAAAACTCCAAAAAATTCTAAATCTTTTAAAATATTTAATTTTCCTATATGCATTTCTTATTTTACAATATAATTATTGTAAACGCTATTTTGTTTATTACAGGACAGTTCTCTTCCTCATGCAAACATTGAATTGTGGCAAGAAACAGTAATAAGTGAACCTGAAGCAGTGGTCACCAGTGTTGATCATCAAGAAAATATTATCAAGTTTGTTTCAGTTATTTCGAAAAATTTTTTATTTTTTAAAATCTTCAGAATTTTTTTGAAACTAAAAGTAAATAGGCGTTTTAGAATAACAAAATACAGCTATTCAGTTTATATAGTCATGAAATTGGAAAGCGGTATATTTTACAAAATGATGGGGCATTTTTGATAGTGTTAACTGGAATTTTTTTCTGTAGTTAAACATATATCGCGGAAATGTTTTTTATGGTATGTGTTTTTTCAAGAAGAAATTCTCTACTATACTCGGATTAGTTATTGTTTCAGAAAAGGGATTAAAACGCGACAAGTGACACATACGGTGCAGCAAAAAACATATCAAACTTCTAGTGCTTCAAGTCAAAATGAAAATTCTGTAATGTTTTTCGTGTATTTACTTTTTAGTAAATCCCACGTTTTGTTATGGTTGCAGATGATTTGTGTTTATTTGCTTGTTTTGGGAATTAATTTAGCATTGCCTTACTGCATTTATTAAAGCGGATTTTTTGCCTTATTATTAACTGCAGTACACGAATAAAGGGTCATTTCTGTTGGTCGTTCCTTTTTTGGCCAAATGACTCGTCTTCCTAAGTATGCTGTCATCGTTTATAAGGAATTACCGAGTGATTATGTTCCGGTCTAAAGCGCTCTGTCCACCATCACTTGATGTCTCTATCTTTATCATAGTGTTTGCTGATAATCAAAATATATCGTAGATGCAAATCTTAAGCTGTTAAATAATGAATATTAAGAAAGCAAGAACTTAGATTTTCATGAGTTATTGTTTCTACAGGAAATTGAGGCAACAGAGAAGTCATTTGTATATAACGGTAATGAGAACATGACAAGCTTTCAAGGATCGATTATGGAAACACCGGACAATAAATCGACTTACGAACCAACGACTGGTATAAACAAAGTCATTGGGAATGATTATTCAGATATTCCAGGGGAATTAGTTTCCAGTCGTACTGTTACACAAGGCAATCGCACTATCGAAACAATAACTGTAAGGAGATTTTTTTTAATTTAAATTTATGTATCGTAGTTTCTTTATGAAACATTATGCTCTTCATTTGCAATTTGCTAAATAGTTTTTTAAGAGTAAGAAGGAATAAATGTTATGGATTATACAAATATAAAATTATGCATTTAATAACACTTGTTACGTAAATAACGATAATTATTTATCAGCAAGAGGAATTGTATAGAGTTAGAAATGCTTAATGTTTAATAAAACATCTGTCCACTTATTTCTTCTTTGTATTGCTTATTTCTGAATTTGAAGAGTTATGCTTTTTTCCATTTCGAAATATTTTCAGTATAAAACTGAGAAGAATGGTACTATGGAAACCCACGTTGAACATCGTGTAACTATTCATTCTTGTGATGATATTGACCATGATGCTGTAAGTTCTTTTGAATCTGTTAATAAAATTGTTATTCTAACATACATCAGCTGACTTTTAAATCATTTAATAAAAATCTTACAGTTAGAAAGAATGCAGTTCAACTGAGCGACACTCCAGCTACTTTTTAAAAATAATTTCGGATTTTTGAATTCGACTTTTTGATTTGAAATTAATAAATCAGTGTTAATTTTGATCTATAGAAAAGTAATTGCGGTAAATGAATTTAACTTAATCGTTTTAATTTTTGGGGAGTGTTAAACAAAAAAGAAGGAAAGAAACAAAAATGAAATCAGTTCCGATTATTTTCTTCACTTTTGAAAGAAATAATATTTTCTTTCTTATGTTACTCTGTGCAGATCTTAATTTCTGTTTGGCTGACATATCTAGTTCCCCAAAAATTATAATTTCTTTAATTTCTTAAGTTTCTCAAGAGATCAGTGATGAAAAACAAGAGGCATTTTTCAGGAACTGAGCCAAGCAATTCTAGAAGCGACTAATATGAATCCAGATATGACAGTTGAAAAAATTGAAGTGAAACATGAAACACAATGTTAGCATGAAGCCTCTTGATTACCATCTGCGACGATTTTTTTGCTCTTTTATTTTCTTTTTTCTTTCATTCGTTTATCTTAAAAAATCATTATTCAAGCAAATTTGTTGTTCAAATTATTTTTGTACTGCTGATGCGATTCCTGGATACAAAAGAGTTAACTTTTTTTTTTTGTTACTTCAGATGTATTAATAAGGGACTTAGTTGCTTTGAAATTATTTTAAGAAATGTTGGTCTAATCTTCGGCCTCCTCTATCAGAGCTTCAAATCATTTCTCTTTTTTGCCTGTCATTTTTTGTTTTCATTTCATCAAATCATTTCTCTTTTTTGCCTGTCATTTTTTGTTTTCATTTCAAGACGCTGCCGTCCAATCTATTTATGTAAATCTTTTTGGTTTTTTAGATTCAACTTTTTTCTTTATGCTTCTAGCTCTCAAATATGATCTTATTATCTTCCCGGTTTTTTAAATGAATTAAAATGTAGTTATCGGCGTAAAGAATACATTCATAAGAACATACGTAATTAAAAATTTTTGAATTTCATTTCAATGCATAGGTTTGGATCGGTATGAGTTTTTAACCCATAATGTATTGAATTTTAACCGTTCCAAATGTCAGCAATTTTTTTTAATGAATTTGTAAAGAATTTTTTCTGACTATAAATATGATTTTATAATTTTGAATCTCAAACTTGCAACCACATTCAATGAAATGTTATCATTTATTCACATGAATTTCAGTATATTGTTGGTGAACAATGCAAAAATGACAGCAAGCAAACAATCGTACCATTTCTTTTCCGTTTTGTTCGTTTTTCCATTTATTAACAAAAGTTAATAAATGGAAGAAGAAATTAAATTTGTTTCGGAAAATTTGTAGCTGCTTTTCGCATTCAAATTCTTTCCGTTTACAAATTTCGACGACTCACCCTGATTCTATGCTTGTGCTTTTTTATTTGAGAATTAGTCTGAAAAATTTAAAAAATTATTTGAGAAAAAAATTCAAAGCTGTTGGCCGGCAGGACAGTTATTCTTGCTTTTCGTTATTTCCGTGCCGATCATTTCAAAACTCCGTTATTTCTTTTTTTTAAAGTTATTTTTACTGCATTTTCTAGGAAATAAAACTATGGTATTCTTTTATTTCTTGTAACGTTTCATTCATTTAAGTGTGTCATCGCTTTACATCAAAATAAATGATAAGTTGTTTTGTTAAAGGAATTTCCATATGATTTCAATGTATCGAAATGATTATTATATGCTAATAATATCTAAAATTGATCTTTCTGATGGAAATATTCAAAAAAGCATTCAAGAATTAAATATTAGCAACGAATAGACTACAAAAGATTACCATATGTTCTTTCAAATATTTGTCATTAATTAGTAAGAATGTTTACACGTAGTGGCGTGCGTGATTTTATATTACTGAAATTATGCCAGTATTGAAGTTAATAAAACAATAAGCCAACTAGTAAGTATAGCAAATACGTTAAGCGAATTTATTGAAAATGAAGTAATATAATGTATTTGAAGGGATATGAGAGAGTGTTATAATTTATGAGAGAGTAAGCATTAAAAGAGTGTTGAAATAATGCAATCTTTGAATTGTAACAAAGATTGAGAGTAATGTTTCATTCAATTATTGGATAGGTTTATGCGTAAATCGCGAATATTTGGTATTCATTGATGATTTGTGACATAAATTTTCGTCACATTTTGAATTCTCTGGAGACAATATAAATTGTTAGCATCATATGAAGTTAGCTATTGCTTAACTGAAGAACTATTAAAGATAAATAGTTTGTTAACTTTTTTTTTCCATAATACATCACTATGTAATAATTCCGAGCTGATTATGAAGGTATTGCATAATTTGTGGGATTATAATGTAAAATAATTCAGATAGTAGTATTATGATAGTTTTGAAAATCCTGTTTTTTTAAATTTAGTTTGATCTTTCTTAAATTAAGATTTGTTGGAAACTTATGACAATACTTAACCAATGAAAGATTCAGTAAAATTGATGGATAGATTTTATTTCACGTGAGGAAATCACTGCAGAATAATACGACGAAAATGATTATTAGGATGAAGTATGCAGGATGAAACCTCAAACGGTGCAGTTTTAAAAGTTATCAACCTGAATTAAATTTCTCTCATAATTCAAGTATTACTTAAACGTTGCTATAAATAGCCACTCACCCTTACCTTTTAGTTAGTATCACAATTAATTGGAAAATTTTGAAACATTTCACATAAGTAATTAAGAACTAAATAATTTAATCATCTGATGTTGTTCCCGTTGTTCTGTAACGTTTTGCTCAATTAATTCTATGATGTTCTGTCCAATTTCATGAATAAATATCCATGAAATTGGATGGAACATCACAGAATTGATATGCCGCAAATTTTTGAAAAATCATATTTTGGTAGATAGTAAACAAATGGTTCATCGGCTAATGCATTGAACAGAACCGTTCAATTGCTCTCATCCTATTTTTGAGAATCTCATGGAAGATTATATCGGACACATGATCTGTCTGCTTCTAGCGTATGCTAGAACAGATCGGGATTGGAATAGTTGAAAAAAATATTAGCTAAAGGATGACTAAACTTAATTAAGATAGCTTGGATAATGAAATTTATGAGGAAATATTTTTGTTAAAATCTAAAAGTAAACAAACTGCACAAAACATTTTTATCATTCGTAGCGCTTTTTAAATTTTTTCATCGCATTTTATTCATTTTAAAAAAAGTTTTTTTTTTTTTTGCATTGATTACAGGCAACATTAAAAAATGCCCGGTCTTGGTATGAATAAGCATACTGTTAAAATTTTACGGAAATTTCCCATGTCTCAAATACTTGGAATAAATTACTGTGAGCAGTTCAATAATGTAAGGGCAATAATAATTCCGTCTGTGCAGCAATTTGCATGCTATTCAACGAATCCTCAATCGCTGATTATGGAAAATCTTTTTGAATGCGTATGGTATTTTACCTATTTTCTGATTTTATTTACTTTCTCTTTGCATATTTATTTACACATTCATATCATTCTTAATCAGTTTTGTGATATATAATTGATTATTTTCAGACGGTACTTTTTTATTTGAAATGTATCTTATAATTTTGTTGAGTTCAGATAGATTTTGAATGGATATCCGGGAAAGGATGGAACTATTTTTGTGTGTATTTATGTGCATTGCTTCACGTGTAATAGTCTTGGAGCTTTAATAGACGATAACTTTACTATTTTTAAATAATGTCAGGGTAATGGTGAAAACAAAGTAATAATAACTACGTGAATAGTAGTTGAAAACACAAAAAAAAATAAATTAAATATTTTGAGCAGTGAATTCTGGGAGTGAAATCTTTTGTTCCGCATGAAATTCCGAAATAAAATATTTAATTCAGGGAAATCATGGAATGATATCTGAAAAGGCTCGAAAATTTATCGAGGAAAGTGTAAGATTGATGACACCGAAAGAAGTGCAAATTTGTGATGGCTCAAAGGAAGAAGCTGACCAACTTATTCGACAAACGATTGACGCTGGTATGTTGAGGAAGTTAAAGGCTTACGAGAATAACTATATTTGTAGAACGGATCCAAGAGTTAGTTTTTAATTGCTCAGGTATCCAAATAATAGTTTTTTTTTTGATCAGACACATTCTTGATGAAACCGAATTTACAGATAGTTTGTTTGTAGAATTTTAAAGTTAGGTAAAGATTCTTTGTTGATTCGGTTTCAAATTCGATTTCATTAAGAATCTGTTTGTTTCTATGATGTGTTTGTTTTATTGGATAATTCGTTAATGGTTTGATATTTGCTGAAAGAAGCATCATATCTAAATTTCCAAGAATATTACTTTTTTCAGGATGTTGCCCGCATAGAAAGTAAAACATGGATGGTAACACCAAAAAAATTTGACACGGTGTGTCATACAGCTGTGGGTATAAAACCGATTATGGGTAATTGGATGTCACCTGAGCAATTTGAGAATGAGAAAAATGCACGATTTCCTGGTTGCATGAATGGTATATTAAAGAACAATTAATTTTTGAAAAAGATAACATTTTTATATTTTTTTCCCAAAACTTTTATTCAAAAAAATAAATCGTTAGTGGGGTTATTTCAGGACGGACAATGTATGTGATTCCATTTTCCATGGGTCCAGTTGGCGGACCAATTTCAAAAATTGGAATACAGGTTTTTTTTTTAATTTGTAAAATTTTCTTGTTTTGTATAATTTCTTATTGTGTACTTTATAGAATCCTTTCACTTATATTGTCAAACTTTTTGGATTAAGTAACTACATTGGTTTGATCTTCTCACATTTTCGGAATACCATCTCGTTAGAAGGTCACTCTTATTATTTTCATATTTATTGTTTCATATTCTATTTCCATTTCTAGGTTACGGACTCCAGTTATGTTGTTCTTTGCATGCGCATTATGACTCGAGTAACACCAAAAGTATGGGAAACTTTAGGTGATAATAATTTTGTGAAATGTATTCATTCTGTTGGTGTCCCGGAACCAGTTAAAGGTATGTTTAGCTCTGTTCTTCATTTCAGTGATTTACTAAATTCACTTAAGGAGAAAGGAGTGATAAATTTGACATTCTCTATATTTGATCAGACTGTTGAAAAAATTTTCACTGAGGTTTGTAATATTATTCATAAAATATTAAATATTAATTAAGACGATCAACTGTAAATATTTGTAACGAAATAAATTGCTGTAAATATTTATAATGAAATAAACTACGGCAAATATTTGTGATGAAATAAACTATTTTGTATAATTTTTGCTTAAAAAGGATAATTTTATCGTATAATTATTAAACGGCACATCTAATTGGATTGTTTCTAAGTTGCTTGGAATTTAAAGCCTTCTAAAATTTTGTTTTTTTTTCAGAAAAGCTGGTAAATAATTGGGCATGTAATCCAGAGAAAACGATTATAGCACATCTTCCAGCACAGCGTGAAATTTGGTCTTTTGGCTCTGGTTATGGTGGTAATTCATTGCTTGGAAAAAAATGTTTTGCATTACGGATCGCTTCAAATATAGCTAGACAGGAAGGTTGGATGGCAGAGCATATGCTTATCATGGGTAAATTAAGTTTACTGTGTGTTTAAAATATTATTTTTAAATAATTTCATCAATTTCGGCAACTTCCACATGCATTTCGAAGCTAAATTTTGTGGAGGAGTTCAAAAAAGTACTTTTTTTTGCGAAAATGAATTTTTAGGAGTAATGCCCCCGAATGGTAAAGAACGCTTTCTTGCTGCTGCCTTCCCTTCAGCCTGTGGTAAAACCAATCTTGCAATGTTGACGCCAACTCTTCCGGGTTGGAAAGTGCGATGCATCGGTTTGATTTAAATTGAATTTTTACACTCTTTCTGTACGCAAAAGAAATTTCATCTTATGTTCCTTTGTTTTTTCTGCAGTTATTTTTAGATTTTTAAGGAAAATAATAACCTTGGATTTTTTTATTGATTTATTCAGGTGATGACATAGCATGGATGAAATTTGGTAGTGATGGTAAATTGTACGGAATAAATCCTGAGGCAGGCTTTTTTGGTGTTGCACCTGGAACATCGAATAAAACTAATCCAGTGGCAATGGCATCCTTTCAAAAAAATAGCGTTTTTACAAATGTTGCTGAAACTGCTGATGGAGAATACTTCTGGGAAGGACTGGAAAAAGAAATCAAGGTCGGTTTGTAATTTAGCTGAATTTGATCCAAGAATTTGATCCAGAATATATTTTCCTGAAATTTCGTAAGAAAGAAAAGGGTTTGTATAAAAATTTTTTGCTAATGGAAAAATCGAAATGACAGACGTAGTGTTATAGTTGCATAAAATATCGTAATACTACTCAGTTCATTTTCAGAATCCGAAAGTTGATATAATCAATTGGCTAGGCAACAGATGGCACATTGGTGAGGAAGGTCAGGCTGCACATGCTAATTCGCGATTTACCTGTCCTGCTAGTCAGTGTCCAATTATTCATCCAAAATGGGAAGAACCTAGTGGTGTACCAATTGAGGCATTCATTTTCGGCGGAAGAAGGTTGGTATGAGAGTTTGTAGTGGAATGTAAAAATAGTTGCAGCATTATTTTAGTTGGAACTTGATAAAATTAGATCTGGCCTCTGAATTTTCGGCAAAGCCTAAGTCATAGTGGTTTGTTCACGTGGGTCTTTCATTCCTTCACTTATTAAAAAGCTAAAAAGGAATAGTCGGTGAAATCAAAAAGATTGCAGCAACAGTTTTCGTGTAAAGTATTAGTTATACAGGTTTTAAGAGTTATGTAATAAGGTATAGAAGATCTAAAATTTCCGAATTAATTGCAAGATTGTTAAATCCTATTATTGGTTAGAAATAATTGTGACGAAATGGTATATTAATATTTTGTTGTTGTTCTCTATTTATATTCGTTTTTAGCAGTGCCAATCACCACTTGGTTTGAAAAAGTTACACGTTCTAAAAAAAATAAAATTCATATAAGTCAAACTGCTAACATTTGGATTTTTTTCTAATAGTCTGATAAGAATGTGAATTACAGGCCAGAAGGTGTACCGCTGGTGTTTGAATCATTTTCATGGCAGCATGGAGTTTTTGTAGGTGCATGCCTAAAGTCTGAAGCAACAGCTGCAGCTGAATTTAAAGGCAAAGTGGTGATGCATGATCCGATGGCGATGCGACCTTTTATGGGTTATAATTTTGGCAATTATCTTCAGCACTGGCTGAGTCTCAATAATGGCATTCATAAGGTCATTATTAAAAATTGCTCTTAATGCATGTGGAAATCCAAAAAAAAAAAAAATTATTATAGCTGAGGCTGACCTAAATTTAGGTAGTCATTTTTCTGTGGGTTTTTTGATTTTAACATATGAACATCAAAAATGGAATATATGCATAAAACGTGATCTAAATGATTTAATATTTCTATTTTTCATTTTTTAATTGCTGTATTCTGAAATTGTTATATGATTCTATTTCAGTGCAACCTAGCATACTGTTTTTTTTAGATCTAGTGTGATTCTTGTAATCAGATTAAATTACAATATTTTTCAAAATTTTTTTCATAGGTCCCGAAAATTTTCCATGTTAATTGGTTCCGTCGTGATACAAATGGTAACTTCCTGTGGCCAGGATTTGGCGAAAATATTAGAGTAATTGATTGGATCATAAAACGTCTAGATGGCGATGAGTCTATTGGACAAAAAAGTGCAATTGGTATCATACCCAAAGAAAATTCGTTGAACCTTGAAGGTCTTTATGATATAAACATGAAAGAATTACTGAGCATTCCGAAGCAATATTGGATGGAAGATGTTCAGGAGAATAAGAAATTTATGGCAGAACAAGTAAAAGCTTTGATTTCATTATTTTCAATTTTATGTTTCGTTTTGAAGGAATAATCTTCGTTTCAATTTTTGCATTTTTTTCCTAGCTGTTCTAATTTTGTCTCTCTTTTTACATTTTCACATCAAAAGAAATGGTAAGGTTTAAATACGCTGAATTTATGCGACGGTGATTGCAAACAGATTTACTTTTCCTTTAACGTAAGATATCGAGCAAATGAATCAGTGCATTTTATTAATCGTTCACTTTCTTTTAATTTTTGTAAAGGAAAAGAACAAAATATTTTATATTTTGATACAGAAATAAGAAAAAAAATATTTTGATGCAGAATAAAAAAACAAAAAAAAAAGATTAGTTGGAAGAGTAATTTGTCCTGTCCTTTTTCCCTTATGCATCTCTAATTTCTTTCTCTTCAATTTTTCGGATTTTATATGTTTTTTTTTCTTATTTTTTCTAATAATCTCATAATAATCTTAATAAAAACCACCTCTTTTTAGGTCGGGCCAGACTTGCCGCAAGAAATTCAAATCGAAATGGAAGAACAGTGTAAAAGGATTGCAGCGCTTTAGCTTGTTTAAAATTAATAATTTATTGACATCGTTTTTTAGGAAAATTTCAGATTCTCCAATCCTACCTATTAATTTTAAGTCTGGTATAAATAATTCGATTTTATTTACTATATTTTTTCAAAAATATTGTTCGATTGTTATTAAATTAGGACTTTAATAATTAGTAACTTAAAAAGTTAGACGAAATAATGCTCGCTGAATTCTTTCCGTAGAGCCTTTTCAAGCTTTTACTTGAGAAATTTAAACTTACAAGCCTCTTGTAACCGATCAATACATCAGTGACATAATCGTTTTTTCAGAAAATCCTGAACCCACTAGTTTTAATTATCCATAGTTCGAATAATTTTTGATAATTCTATTTTGTTGTTTCGAGTTTTTGAAATGATGGTATAACCTAATGTGTTTGTTATTATTCCTGTTCATTGAATGACAAAATAAAATTCATCTTAAAGATTTGTTGCAGAATTGGTGTTTTTTTTATTAATAACTGAAGCTTCAATCTTTTAAACAGTCTTTGAGTTCAAAGTTCTTTTCATTAGTGCATTTGACGTCCACTCTGTATAAGAAAGAGCGATAGCCATATCACGTAATTTGTTTAGATTCCGAATGAGATTTCCGGTTTCATTAATGATATTGATACGGCGACATAATAAGATGTTTTAGGCGCATTTTTTGTTTGTTGATGATTATGCAATATTTCCCATCTATCTTATAAATTATGGAATAGCTCACTCAGTGCAACTTTTGATACAACCAGAAATGTGCGTGAATTCCAATTTTGCTCTGGACTTTTTATACTGAGCCAAGTATACGTGAGAATAGGTTATATCGTAAAAACATTCTTTTGAGTGTTGTGTACATATCGGAAGTGTAACATTCGATTTTGGACTTAAACGGATTTGAGAATATATTATATCATTTGTAGTTGTTGTCGGAAAACGTGAAATTTTGTGATGTAAAATTATTCATATGAATAAAAATTTTGTATCACTGATAGAGGAAGTGAGAATGACAAGTTTTGGCCGTTAGCAATATTTATTTCTGCATGGGTCAGTATAAACTTTTTTCAGTAAAGTGATTTTTTCAATTATGCCGTTGATTTAAGTTTTTCGCAGGATCCTTCAAAATTATTGTTCAATTATTAAATATAATTTATTTTGAAATTTTAATTCGAAACTTTAACGTCTATAATAATGGTTTGCAAATAAATCAGAATCAGCAATAGTCTCAAATTTTTCCTGAAATTAAAGGTTTTCCAGATAAATATGAATACGGATATCGAAAAGTTATCCATATAACATATTCGTTTTAATCGATTTATTAATTGTGCAAAGGAGTATTTTTTTATGCAAGTTTTCTTTATTTTTTATGAGATTTTTATGAGTGTTTTTTTTTTCATGTAAGATTTTCCACTATTAAAGATAACTATAAATATTTAATGGCATTTCATTGAAGAATAGCTTGATATATGCAATCATCTCAATGATATTTTCATATTAACAATGTATTTCTTTTTCCTCCACAAAATTTACATTTATATTTTTGTTTCTTCTTATCAATAAATTTAATTATCAGCAAAAGAGTACTGCCAGTTTTAGTTCTTATTTTATTTTTTTTACTCCAGATATTTGTTTTTTTTTTGTCTTTTTGTATAATTCATAACTCAAGCTCGAATATTTAAATCGTCAAAGTATTATCACGTTCAAATTTCACTTCATTGACATTACTAATTTAAACAATTTTGCTTACATTTATTTCCATCGAAATAAATTTACACGTCAATCAGAGTTAGGTCATAAACGTGTCATTTATTTATTAGCATATCATTTATTACTACCGTGAATATCGGGCAGAATGTGGATAATGATGAAGTAATAATTCATTCATTACTTATTTTATTTTTTTAGCATATTGCAGAAAAATTCATTCTTACACGCTCGTAGGTAAACGCTTGAAATAAACGTGAAAATTTTATTAATTAGAAAGAAACATGAATAAATCGCCATTTAAAAATAAATACACCTCAAAAATTTGCAACAATTAAGAGATTTCACAAATATAAAAATAGTTGAAAAAGTAAATTAATAGTAGTTTCAAGTTTCTATTACGTCTATGTGATAAAAAGTAATCATACGTTCGTGAATTTTTACTGAAAATAGATTGTAATGGATAATAACCGGAAAAAGTTATGCTTTGAAATACATTGGGTGAGAGCATTAAAAATTATTTTATTGGCAATCATTGAATTTTTCAATTACCACATCTTCCTCATTAATAATCCCTAAAAGACAATCTACCAACATTCTTCATCTTCTTCAAGCATGTTATTTCCATATAACTATGAAATGATATTCCAACTGAATCTGCTAATTAATAAAATGATGAAATTAGCATATCCGAGCTATTCATCGATTATGATTTCTGGTAATTAGGTTTGTAATTTAGAATTCTAATTACATCTTTTTTTTTTCAAGATGTTTAGCAAAAATTTCAGGACGTTTAGCAATGCAATCTTTACTTCATACTAAGCATTCTAATAATTTCAGTCAAATTATTTCAGTGCTGTAAACTTGTTCGTCTAATCAATTTTCGAATAATAATTGTAAATAAAGCAATATTAATCAATGAAAATTATGAAAAATTGATGCAAAATACAAGCTAGTTGTAACTCTCATGCAGAATTGAAACGTTTTTCAAATATCAATTGTTTAACTTCATATGTAATTATCAAAATTATCGTTATATAAAGTTTCGAAAAATTCGATTTAAGCGCTTTAAAGATACATTACTTTGCCATGATTTTTTGGAAGAAATAATGATAAGTTTAGGACAAATTCGTAAAATTTTGAAATGTTTAGAAGAGGTATTACTTTAATAACATAATACTGGAAATTATGTGAATTTCATAAGTAATACGATTGCATTAACTGAAATGGATTTTTAATTTCAATAATTTTTTTCAAGAGATTTTAAAGGGAGGATGGATATCATCATTTATGCTATGAATAAGTAAATGAATTTTAATAAAATTTCATTCAAATCATAAGAAAAAGTAAAATTCAGCATGATGATTTTCTGAAAAACTTCAATAGTAAATTAGAGTTTTTATAATTCAATTTAAAAGAAAATGAAAAATGATGAAGGATAGAGTGTGCTATAATCACAATTGTCAGTTATATTACATATATGATTAATGGTTATAACAGAGGAAAAATTTTCACCAAAAAACTTGCTTATACATTTATAGCAATTATTATTAAGAAATTTGGAATTTTGATGGTTTCATTCAGCTAACTCAAATTGCATTTTAAGTTATTTAATTAATTAGTATATTAAAAAGTCTCTCCAAATAATTTATTTATATAACCAAAAAAAAAAAGAAAAAGAAAACTTTTATTTTTTTTTCCCAATAAAAATACGATCACCCCATGCACCAAATCGACCACCAGGAAATACAATAAAATCTTCATTGCCATTATTTTTACGCCATGGTTCAAAATCTCCATTCCAGGGTTTGAAATTTCCGCTCCACCATTTTTTTGATTCAATTTTACCAATCAATGGAATCCATTGCATTGCTTCCCACCATTGTTTCATCATTCTTTTGCCACTGCTAAAAAAAATAATCTTAAAAAAAATCATTTCAACATTTTCATAAAATAACTCTTGAAATTTTTATAATTTCATTAAAAAAAAATTTATAGTTCTATAAAGAAACTGGAGAAAAGAATTTATAGTTTCATTTAAAAAAAAAAAACTAAAAAAAATTTATATTTTCATGAAAAAAAAATTATATGACAGAAAGATGACAATAAGTTTTGTTTCTTTTCCTCACATACTTATTTTCATTTAACTTGAAATAAATTTTGTGCTAACTTATAGCAAAAAATTATTAATTAATTATGTATAATTACACCAAGATAATTTCATTTATGCAGTATTTGTGCGAGGAAATTACACCTATCCATTTTGATGATTAAAAAAAAGAAGCGAAATTTGAAATTTGGTAGTTTCGAATTTTCAGATAGATAAACAAAGCAAAATGGGAAAAATAACTATTGGCTACTTTTATTAGCTTTATTCGAAAGGCCAATGCATCATTTGTTATCCGGTTGTAATGCTACTTCAGATATTGCTGTTTCAGGTATTTAAGTTTCGGTTATTAAACAGTATAGATTCTATTAGAAAACTAAAATATCTCGCATGTATGATGAAAGATGAAATACCCGTTTTTTTTTTCTCCTTATTATAATTTGTAGTTTGTAATCCTCCGAATTAATTTATCCTTTTATTAATGTCAAGCAAAAAAGAAAAATCTCTAACCCATCGTAATCAATTCTTTTCCCATAAATATTGATCAAAATGAGACCAGGTAAAATGAGCTTTTTGATTAACATTATCAGAAATGATAACTTCAAATTTCTTCTATTACTTTAGTTCTGAAGTAAAAATTTGGTAAAATATTTTTAATTTCAATAAATTTTAATATTTCCTAACAGCTATCAAACAATATCAACTAATGCAAATAGATTCGATAGAAACGAAATGATAGAAAATTTTGGTAATTTATTGAAATTAAAAAAAAAATACCAAAAAATTTTTTTTTGTTATTTCAGTTCTGAAGTAATCTCTTCTATTTAAAATTACAACATAGTAAAATTTCCTTCAAAATTTTGCTTTTTTCGCCAATGCTGTAACAAAATGCATATAACTACAATAAATAATTTATTGAAGGGAAATCAAAAAAAAAAAAATTTTAATACTCAATGATAAAATAAAATATGAGCGCATATATTTAATAGCATTATGATGGTACTTTTTTTTTCTTTTCACTAATAAGCATATATTTTATGATTTGAATTTTGAATTTAAAGGACTACAAAAAAATTATGACGCGAAGAAATGGGAGCTTTTCCATTGATCCATGCAAGATATTTTCATTTTCGACGTGGATTACATAAATCGTGCAGAACAAATTCAAAACGTCATAAAATAAATTAAATGGAAAGTATGCCATGCGGTAGGTTACAAACTTTTGCATTTTAATAGGGAAGTAGTAAAATATAAAATTAATAACGATATCAAAATTATCGTGCAATAAAATTATATAAAAGTATAAAAATTAAAACGTGATGTCTGATTTTTTGTCCATTCTGTAATAATTATGAAAATGAAGAAATGTAAATAAGCAAGAAGTGGAAATATGTGAAAAGCAAATTAATTAAAAGAAGCGAAGTATATTCTCCATCGAAGCCATTTGGAAAAGTTTGATGAAAACATTGCGGAACATTTAATTTTGCAAGTAATATTAATTGAAGTGAAATTTTTTTTCCAAATTATTGCATCAAAAAAAAAACGCTTGATAAAAAAAATTATCTGTTTTATTATTTCAAGCAACATTATTTGCATGCATTATAAAATGCAATGAAATTACATTTTTACTCCCTACAAATAATTCCTACCGAATATTTTAGAAGTATTATTATTTTATATACTTCAACAATTCTCAAATAAATAAATCCTCTATCATTCATATCAAAGAATTAGTTGAATATTTTTGAATAATAAAAGACAAAATAAAAGTGAAAGAGCTAAGTGAAAAGAAAAACTGAAATAGGAACGACAACAATCCTATGAATACACTTCCTCCTATAAAATGAAATAAACTTTTTCAGATTACTTTTTTTTAATATTACTTAAGACTTTACTACTTAATTTCAATTCCTTTTTATTTCATTTACTTTTATTTAATCAAATTGGGTTAAAACTATTTTGCTGTTTATCATTCTTTCTCATCAAATTTTTACCTGAATTAAATTATTGAACTTTTTAATTCGAGATCATTTCAGCTGGAAAATTAAACCATTATTAAAATTAACAATTAACCGTTTAGATATGCATTTCAGTGATACAAAATTATAATTTTTCTAAATTTAGTGCATTTATACACATTTACATACATTCCAGTACTTCGTCGAGAATGAATTTAATTTTCTCCAATGGATATGCAAAACATTTTGAAAACTTTCTGTTATCACGAAGGAACTGTTAACTTATATAATTAAAATAAATAAAATAAGCAATAAAAAGTAAGGCAACAATCGTATTTGCATAATACAATACTTCATTTTTGTGATATCAACAGCGATGAAATAATGATTTCTATGAGTAAAATATGGTAATTAGCAAATTAGAACTTTCAAAACATTTAAACTCTTATAATTAAATATGTTTACATCTGTTGAATGGATTTTCATCCTTAGCTTTTTTCTTTTGTTTCTTTTCATTTCTCAAACTTTTTTTGATTTGACTTAAATTAATTTTTTTTTGCTTCATTCGGATAAAATTATTCGATCAATAAATGAACCAGAAAATTATCCCAGTAACGCCAACTTTCATTTTCTGAAATAATCTTATTTGATAAGAATGATTAAATATCAGCATAAATTTCAATGGATAATTAGCAACACCGGATGAAAAAAAAGTTTAAGATAATTTATAATTATTATTATGAATTTTTTGAAATTTTTTAAACCAATGAATTCTTTTTTTTTGAAGCACTCATTTCCAAGAGCAATGCATTCATTCAAAGTGCTAACATGCACTCCAAATGAATCATTTTATAAAACTGAATACGGTAATGTTTTTCTGTAATATATCTACTAGAATTCATAGAACTGAAGAAACAGTGTTATTTTCTTACGGTATGCCCATCAAAATTCATGAAATCAAGCGTACGGTATTATTTTCTTACGGTATATTTATAGGAGTTCATATAACTTTATATACGATAACACTCTTCAACAATATATCTACTGAATACAACAACATTTTCCTACGTTATATGTCTATCGAAATTTCAATTCACATTTTATAAAATTTATTTAAATTTCTCGGATGCTTTAATTAAGCAATGTTCACTTTGTGGTGTTTTTTTTGAAAAATATTAAGAGATCCTGAATTTTTTGCATATAATTACTCATTATTGCTAAATGACATTAAACTGCAAGTAACAAATTGATTGAATATTTGACAAAAACTTATGGTATAATTTTTTTTTTTGGATTCAAATCATTTTTAGTTTTCTAATCAATCCATATCATTATGAATTTTTTGATCATGATATTTGTTTTTGAAAAAAGAAATTTCTGAAAAAAAATTGAATTTTTGAAAAATTTTCACTTTCTATATCATTTAAGTATTGAAATTTGGTGTACATCGCTAGTAACAAGATAAAAAAATAAATCGGGTTTTAATCTTCTTTCTCATCTATCGTAGTATATTTTTATCCATCATAATCTGATGAAATGCTTATAAGAATGACAAATGTTTTAAATCATTTATTTTGTTTAAACAATTTTAAATGACACTACTTTTAGTTGTTTATTTGTTTGAACAATCATATAAACATTTCTTCTGATTAATATCACTAAATTAACTTATAATCTTGCAGTAAATGAAAATTGCACGAATGCAGTATTTTACATTTTAAAATCTTTACAATACTTGTTGTTGTTTTAAAACTTTTCAAAGTTCCTCCATAAAATAATCTTTCGTTTTGTTATATTTTGTTGCAATATATGTGTGAAGAGAAATTTCATGTCATTTCGAATTTCAGTTTTTAGTAAATCAATCAAATAATATCCATCAACCAAACCAGACATCATGAAACCCACTCCAGCTTTCCCAACGTTTCTTCCAGAATCGTCGCCCTATCAGAAAACGAGGTCCAAATAAATACCATGGAGCTCCCCAGCCATAGCCATAGCTTTTAAGGCTATACCATCTATTATGATGGCCACCCCAGACATAACTGAAAAACGGCCAAATAGATATTCTATCAAAGTTGAAACCGCCATAAAATTGTCGCTTGTCCTGCTTTCTAGAAAAACAAACATTCATACAAAAATAAGATTTATTTTATTTTTATTAATATCAAAAAAATCCACATTTTATTTCTGAAAATTCAAATTATCACCTTATTCGGTTAGCATCAGATATTTTACGACAGGACACTGATATCATATTTATACAAAGTAAGGTAATAAAAATGTATGACTTGTATGAGAACATCTGAAATTTTTCACTATTAGCTATTTGAATTATATCAACCGACAAGAAAATCATTATCATTTGATCGTTACAACATTTATGCCTTATATTTTATGAGATTAATTTAATTGATATAATTTTATATTGATATAATTTTATTTGAATTTTATCAACCGAAAAGAAAATCTTTGATTGGTGTAATTTTATTTGATTAATGTAATATTATAACAAGCAGATTGAGTCAATTTTTAAAAAGTGTAATATTAGCAATAATTAAATACAATGAATTAACTCAAATTTCTATTTTGATAATTTTACAATATATATTAATATTTGATATATTACAGTAAAAAATGATACAATTTGGCAATATTTTGCTGTTGCTTCGTTGTACTTTACTAGCTTTTTTTTTTGTTTTCACTTGAATTTATTTTCTTATTTAATATAAGAATAAAATCTTTTCTGTAATGATAAATAAAGAAGCTTTACAACAATAAATAATAAAATATATCAATTCACTATTCAAAATTTTAAGCTGAAAAAATGAAAATATAGCGATGGCATAGTTTGTTGTAAAAATATTTTGAGAACTATTATATCTTATAATATGACGTAATTTCTAAATGTTAAAAAATGAAATAATAGCAGGTATGTTTACAATCATTAAAAACTTGTTTGAATTTTCATCTTACGCATATTGTTGTTTTTTTATATTCATTCTGTGAATCAATGATCAATTCTGCACCAAATTAAAGTTTACAAACGAAATTCAATAAAGTTTATTAGCTATTTGAAACAGAAAAGAGCAAGCAATAAGCAGACAATACACTTAAGTGAAATATATTAATATATTGATTTAAAAAAATGAAATATATTAATATGAAATATATTAGTATTTCATATTAATGTATTAATATGAAATATAAAATTAAAACGAAATATATTAATGTAAATATTAATTTAAACGTCTGATTTAAAAGTTAAATGGAATATTAACAAAATTTTTAATATTGACAAAACGTGCACGTCCAAATTGGGCCATAATACCAATTATAATAACTCCATGGACTTTCCCATCCTAATATATGATCCCAGTCATCGAAATGACCCCAACCTATACTGAAAAATGGAAATACTGAAAAACCCGGAAAAGTACCATAACCATAAAACTGTCGCTTCATTCGAATTCTGAAATAGATTATAGAAGAATTCTTTGTTAAACTTCAATTAATCAATAATGATATCTATCTATCAATTATATAACGCATTATTTTTTAATTTCTCGCTCCTGCTCCATTATTTAAGAAATTAAATTATTTTTGTTCATTACTGTAAACTAATTCCAATTATCATTGATGCCTACTTTATTTCTCCATTTTTACTATTTTTGGCCACATTATCACCAAATACCAACGAAATAATTAACATTTCCAATATAACACATTCAAGGAAAAGATTCATCTGCAATAAGACTGACAAATTTTTAAATAATTGTTCCATTTCATTTGTATCATATAAATTAAACTGATGAAAATTCAATAAATTTATAGGTACAACAGTGATTCAATACAGTATAATACTTTAGACTTGACGATGAAATGTTTCGCAAATACTAACAAGTTGCTATGATTTTTAATAAAATATTTTAAAAAAATAAATATTAATTAATAGGGAGCAATCTGAGAAGAAAAAAAACAGCAAACAAATAATTGCATCAGTATTTAAATAAAAGTTAATGTGTGATCTTGGTGAAATTCTCTCACACAAATCTCTCCAATAACACTATTTCATTTATTTTAACAGAGAATGTTGA
>UPTC01000566.1:0-33356 GCA_900537255.1 Acanthocheilonema viteae
CTATCTGCTAAAAAATTAGCGCATGATAAAAAAGGTTATTATAAATTGGATAATATGAAGCATTTAGCGCATTAATAAAATCATAAGTTGCATTGTAATTACGACTACAAATTTTTGAAAGGTGTTAATATGGTAAAAATTTGTCCAAATATTCATCTTATAGTATTATGCTTCAAATTATCAATTAGGATTTTAGGATAAAAGATTACATTGTTAATGATAAGTTAGAATAATAGATTAATATTAAGCCAGACATAAAATTAGAATCGGTTTAAAATTAAACTATGATAACTTTATAATAAGTTTTTTTCGCAAAACATTCGCGAAACAAATTCGCAAAACAAAAAACAATAAAAAAGATCTGTCATGCCAAAGGATATTTTTTCTTTTCTTGAATTATAAAGCATCAAAATTCAATATTTCCAAACAAAAAAACTTTTTGAAATTCAACCGATATTAATTTCAATTTGTTTGGCATATATATTTAAATTTTTGATAATTCAAAAAATATGCGAAAAAAGGAAAATGTTTTAGCTTAATATGGGAGAAAAATTAAGAATTTTTATAACCGACACTATATAATTTTTTTTGACGTTCATTTCAATTTTTAGTTTACATAATAATTGATTATTCATACTGTCACCAAAGTTCCTTTCCTTGAAGAGAAATAAGAAAAATAATGACAACTGGAAATTTTTCTGAATAAATTTTTTTCAATTTTCCTTTTCAACTACTAACGTTTCATGCTTTTGTATATAGGAAGTATTTGAAAGTATTATTGTAATTGCTATTTTTCGATATTACTCGTTATTATTTTTATTATTATTGTTAATTTTCTTGAAATTCTTCTTTGATTTATGTCGTAGCAGTGAAGTTATTTCCAACAATTTATGAATTCCACTCCTTCAGCTTAAATGTTTATCAAAATTTTTTTATTGCTTTGATTAAAATTAACTTTAATATTTTATCAATTCCATGTATTTTGTGCAAGTTTTGCATGCAACGATTAAGAGATGTATTATTTTTTTACCCATATTTGAATTTAATATATGAAAAAAGAAAAATTGGAAAACTGCATTTTTTTTCTGTTTCGATAATGATGTTTCATACTTCAAAGATTATCTTAACTAACCTGATTAATATTTGAATAATCCAGAAAAAAGAATGATGAATGTCTTTTAGTGCTAAGATATTAACATGTTTATTCAATTTCAATTTATCAGAAAGTAAAGCGAATATATACCACACATATTGTTCTCGTTCCATAGTTCTTTCGTTCCAATCATTTTATTGTAATTTATTTAATTTTATTCAATTTTATTCCATTCTATTCTATTCTTTAATTTCATTTCATTTTCAGGAATACGCCCCATTTATATCGAAATAGTTTAAAAAACAATATATTGTATAGTTATATAAAAAAATAATAAGAAGAACAAAAATATGAACCCTGGGAAAAGGTTAGAAAATTAGAAATAGTGAAGAAATTAAATTTTAATGATCAAAATATATTTGCCTGTTCTTTAAATTTTCTGCATTAAGTAAATTCGGTGATAATTTAGTTATTTTCAAAATTTTAAACGAAATGGATTAAATAGAATGTTTTTTTTTTCCTTTCTAGTTGCTTGTAAATTTCCTTACTACAAAGAAATTTGAATTATTTCACTCTTATATCATGCATAAACCAATAGTTATATACAATGGAATAGTAATAAGGGCAGAAATATGGGTTCCAATATATTTATTGAACAAATATTAATTTCAATTTTATAGAATAGAATAATAACAAAATAATACTGAGGATAGAATAGAATGAAATAAAATGTTATTATTTATTGATTTATTGATAAATAACTATTTGTTAAAATGATGATCAGTTCCATTCCAATCTCCTTGTTGCTTTTAGTAACAATTATATCAGTTGTATTGTAATTTATATGAAAAAATTTTAACATAGCAACCAAAAAAACAACAGAAAAAACACGAACTTCGTTGCCATTCCTTTTTTTTTCTTCTTTTTTTGTTTATTTTGAAGCAATATCAGTAAACATACGTATATTTTATATTATATTCTCTTTCATGGAAATAAAATAAAATTTTATTTCATACTGAAAGCTCAATCATATGATATCGAAAATGACAATTTCTTATTACATTTTGATCACTTTTTTTTTCTTCTTTTTTTCTTTTTAAGAAACAAAAAGAATGAGAAACAGAAATTTTATATAGCTTCTAGCACATGCAAAAAAAATTGGCTTTATTGAAAAGCTGCCACTATTTTTTTCTATTTTTTCATTCAATTAAAAAATATATTTTTTGATCGGATAAAATGTGTGAAAATGGATGCTTTTGATGAAAAATGCAAAGCCGACATCTGAGAATTTTTTACTACTTACAGTAATCCTTATATATTCGATAAAAATTGTGAAAAAATAGCTTTTGATTAGTTAAAACGAAAGAGATGAATGGGAACTAAAGCTTTCATTATAATATTAAAAAAAGACAACAGATAAAGGATTCTGAAATTTTGAGTAAATTAGTATATTAAATTTTGGGCACGTTAGTATTTAACATTTATACTCACTCTCTTCGCTTTTAGTTTTATTTCCTATTTTATTCCGTTTATTCATTTTGTGAAATTTTAACGAATGTCATAAAAACAAAAAAAAGCAAAATTTTCAAAATGAAAATTTGCATTTAGTGATCATTTTATATGAAGTAAGTAAGTAAATGGATATAAAAGTAATAAAAAAAAGAAACAATAAATTACTCTAAGAAATGAAACTATGCAAGTATGATGTTAGTATATTAAGCCTCAAATATATCATTGAACAAACTAATACAATTAAGGTTCAAGAATGTTAGTATATAAGAAATTTTTTGGAAAATAAAAGAAAAAATTGTAAAATGTATCAGGTCAGAGAAATAAAAACATGAACGAATAGGGGAGAGAAGAGAAAGAATTGCAAAATTATATGCCTTTTGATAATGAAATTAGAAATGAGCAATGTAATTCATACTTGCATAGTTTCATTTCTTAGAGTAATTTATTGTTTCTTTTTTTTATTACTTTTATATCCATTTACTTACTTACTTCATATAAAATGATCACTAAATGCAAATTTTCATTTTGAAAATTTTGCTTTTTTTGTTTTCATGACATTCGTTAAAATTTCATAAAATGAATGAACGGAATAAAATAGGAAATAAAATTAAAAGCGAAGAGAGTGAGTATAAATGTTAAAAGGAAAAATTGATACGGGGAAAAAATGATAAAGTTAAAATTTTTAAACAAATTTTTAAATAAACGCATCGTCCATTATTTGAAAAAAAATTTGATAAAGAATAGTAAATTTTGCAACCTAATCATTTTTCCTCTTAGTTATAGATAATTATAAACGAAATAATAATATTAGAAAATTTAATTTAAATGTCTTAATTAACTGATTCACATTACAAGTGAAATAAAAAAAGGTTAGTACATTTGAAAAAAAATCTGAATCTTTAGATATTTTTTTAAGTATTCGAAGACTATTTTAAAATCATTTTTCATATTTTTGTATTATCAGAAATGCAGATGTTTCTGTTATACATTTCACGTCATGCATTTCACGTGATAAGGTTATGGAGAAAAATTGCAATGTGGGGAGGAAGGATATGATGTCTTATTTCACTTAAATGTTTAATACGGTGAAAAGACCGAAAATATCGAACTTATACATCTAAACGAAAATACCATAAACACATCTATAAAATCAATCTATACACATGTATTTACGTGTGTTACACGTATGTGAGAGCACAGTGTACCACCAAGAAGTAGAAAAAATACGTTCTAAAAATAGTGTTTGGTATTTGATGGTTGGGCCGGTATTTTGCAGACTTATTTCAATGTGTGGCATTATTGTGGCGGTTGTTGGTCGAAGCCGGTGCTGCTGTAAGTATTCTCTGCATGATGATATTGATTGCTTACTTTTCCTGAGTAATTCTCCTGAAAATTTATTGTATTTTAGAAAGGATGGATGATGAAGGAGCATCATCATCCGGATTTTGCAATCCATATGATAGAGATTCCGGTTTTGATGCTACTTCACGTGAAGCAATGTATAAAAATAAAGGTAATATCGGCTTTGTTTTGTTATCGGATTTTGTTTTGGTTTTCCTTTCATTTCTTTTAATTTTTAAGTGCAAATAAAGCGCCTACTCTTGATTTATTAATAAAAGTGGATTTTTTTTAATGCTTGTTTTTTTTAATGGGTTGTGTAATTATATTGGAAAATTCATCATGGAATAGATTATCATAAAAATTATCTGATGTGGATTCCTGCTTTTCTAATATGAGAAAAAATATTAAGTACGTTAATAATCTAATGACATGATATGACAAAGGATGAAGCAAGATGAGATTCTGTGTAAATTCCTTCTTTTTCTGTTGTTATTTTTCATTCATTCTAGCAAAAAATGCAATAACATTGATGTCTCCATGCGTAAAGTGTTAATAAACTAATAAGATGATGTTTTAGGTATGACATCAGATGCTATGCGTAAACGACGTGAAGAGGCTTACGCTGAAATCCGTAAAGCTAAACGATACGATGATTTAAACAAGCGACGGCAAATAGATCTTGCACCAACTGATGTGGATGAAGAACCGGGACGTGAACTTGTAAGGCATTTTGATATTATTTACTTACACTGAATGAAGAATTTAGAATAGTACGTGGTTGAACTCATCCGACATAGATAGCAGTATGATCATTCTTAGGAAGGTAGTATACGATCTTATTCTGCATGAAGCCAGGTTATTGCAATAATAGGCCATGAGCAGATTGGTAGTTTTGATTTTCATTTCAATAAATTGTGCGGAATATGTACTCTCTTTCCAGTTGTCATTGGTTCTGAGAGTTTCGAAAACATTTCATGCTTCATTTCACTTCGGAATACATTAAGTCTCGCCTTTATCTGCTGCAGTGGATCAAACTTTAGACAAAATAGCTACTGTAGAAGAAAGTGAAACTGTATGGGTAAAGTTAATGAAGAATTATTTTAGTCTGGTAATTCAGTAGATGAGCGAATCGTTTCGAAGCTATGTGGTGAATGCCCGGAAGAGATCGAGGAAGCTCTGGATTTTTATAGACGGCGTTTCCGTACAAGTAATTTTGCGGTTCATAATTTTAAGAGGTTTTCTTAGCTGAATCTGAATTATGTTGAGAAGTAGTATGAAGCGTTAGCATTTGACATGTAAACGAATAAATACGTAGAGAGAGTAGTGACTGTGACCATGAACATAAATCTTGCATTTACTTATATAGAACAGTAGATATTACATTGACAGATGTATTATACACTGTATATGCTATATATAATGTACATTAACATGTGAAACGCCATCTATACATTTAAAAGTATGTTGTGTCGCTATTATCTACTAGCATGAGGCATGGATATTTCCTTCTCTCCTTTACCATTCAGTCTATTTAAAATCCTTTGTCTATTGATGGTCACTAATCGATTATATGTAACAGCCGAATTTGTTCTGATGTGTTCAACTGAGGATTGAACTATTTATTTACTTTTGCTGACTATTCAGTTTTCTCAAAAATTTTCAACAAATAATTATTCCATTTTCGTGGAGAAATATTCCTTGCTGTTGTATAACATCTAATTTTCCAATTTTTGATCAGAATTTGCAGTGGAATTCATCTCATATGTCTAAGAAGAATACAATTTGTTAAAGGTAATGCCAGTGATGTAGCAGATGAAATTGTTACCTTGAATTTAATACCTCGTATCGTGGATTTGTTGCAAAACGGATCGACTCTTAACATACGTCGAACTGCCACCCATGTTGTTGGTGCTATTGTTTCTATCTGTTCAACACATACCGAAGCAATTGTCAAAAGCGGAGTTGTCCCACATTTGGTCGATTTGATTGGGTAATGCTATTTTAGGGCAGTTTCCGGAATTTTCTTTGATAATTCACCTCATCAGCATGATTCTGCAATTTTTTTATTTGCTAATTGTCAAAATTTCACTTATGTAACTGTAATTGGATGCTTGTAGTAATCCAGACCGCGAGTTGCGTGAGCTAACATTATTTGCGCTAGGTAACATAGCTGCCGAATGTTGCGAATATAGAGATCTCTGCATCGCATATGGTATGGCTCAGAAAATGACGATGATACCGGATGGGTAAGCCTTGTAAAACTTTGTCGGTTCCTCTTGGCCCTAGTTTTTTTTGTCTTAGGTCTCATTTCCTTTGCAGTACCATGACACTAATGGAAGCGCGATGTACTGTCTGGGCTTCTTCGAATTTATGCCGTGGAAAAGATCCTCCTGTAGATCTCGAGAAGGTTAGTGCAGACTGAAATGTTCATGCAGTTATTCTGGCAAATATAGTTTAGCTATACAGTTAGCTTTTTATCAGTCTAACTTTTTATTATATATAATCTGTTTGGGTGTGATATAGCTTCATTTCATATCTTAATGGGAAATTTTTCCTTATCTTTTCTTAACAGGTAGGGACTTTAGTAATGGAGCTACGAATAACTTTTTCGAGCCAAATTAAGTAAATTAAAAAATCAACGCAGCTTTGTAGTGTCTCCAATTATTCACTGTATTTTACATTAAAATTTTTTATGGTAATAGGTGAGTTTCAGATCGCTGTGTTGCTGCCATTGTTTAACGAAGCCTTGTACAGTAATGACACATTAATCATCTCAGATGCTTGTCGTGCATTTGGTCGGTTACTTGATGCTACACCGGAAAGCTCATATAAATATATTCTAAAGCCAAGTACCATTGAGTGTCTAGTAGAGCACATGGGAAATCCTAATTCGAAAATATCACTGGCGGCGTTATTGGCAGTTGGGAATATTGTTTCAGGGGATGACGAGCAAACGCAAAGTAAGTCGAAATTTTTAGTTAAGCAACATTTGTATTTTGAGAATCCGATACGTCTAAAAATATAAAGCCTGCTCCCATTAGATCTGTGGCAGATCAATTAATAAATTATGTCCAATGCACAGTTTGAGCAATTTATATGGGAACATCGTACTGCGAATATTCTTGATAATCAATAATTGAAGGTGTTTTAAACTGTGCAAATGCGTTGAACTACATTCATCGTCTTTTGCTGGATGGTGAGCAAAAAACAAAACGCGAAGTATGTTGGGTATTATCGAATATTGCTGCTGGTACAACTGCGCAAATACAGGCCATCTTTGCCGCTGGAATAATTCCTTCTTTGATACAAATTTTGAAGACGGAAACATTCCAAGTTCGTTCAGAAGTAAGTTTGTGTGACTTATTTCTTTCTTGGTTCACTTCAATTGATCTCATAATTATTTTCACAAAAATCCCAAATTTCAGAAAACTAGGGTCAAGGTAGGAAAATTTTTCACTTATCCAGTAATACTTCCTGAAAAATATATTCAAAAAGGTCAAGATTCTAAAAGTTCAAAAAAATCTATAGGACTTTCTTTTCATATTTCAGCTAGCTGTTGTAAGACTCTCAGGAAGTGAAAAATGAGAGTTATTGGACATTTCATGGAAGTTTTTTCAATTTACTAGATTATTAGAATTAAAATGAATTGAAATACTTTTGTAGGCCTGCTGGGTAATTGCTAATGCGATCACTGGTGGTAACAGAGAACATGTGTCACAAATTGTGCGCGAAGGTGCTCTTATCCCTCTCAGTGATATGCTCACTGTCATGGATTGCACTGTAGTTGTCGTAGTACTCAAAACATTGACCGAAATTCTGGAATGCGGTGAACATTGTAAAAGTAATATTCAGTTATTTATTAACCTTCTGCTGCTTGTTCCTATCTGTTTTTCTTTATAAGCACTTGAAGCTTTTCTGTTAGCCTCCGTCGCCATAATACATATGTTAAACTTAGCTATTATTTGGAAAGCTATGGAATAAAGCCTGAAATCAGATGACATCGTCCCTCTATTTGTTTACTAATTGATTTCATGATATCTCAAAAAAACTAGAATTTTTAATTCATTAGTGTTCCTGTTAATTTACTGATGTTAAATAGAAATAAAAGTGTTTGGGTTAGAAATTATTATAATTTTTGCCAATAAATCACTTTGCAAAAAATGTTTGAGGGCTTGAAAATGATCTGAATGTGACTGAGGTGTAGATGTAGGATCGGTGAACAAATGGATGGTTGATCAATAATTTTGGTAATGAATTACTGGGATCGAATTACACCGATAGCAATGCTTTTATCAACTACACCAGAGGATTTTCTAAGAAAAAATTGGGTTTGGAAATGTTTATTATATTTCTCTACATTTATTGCTATATTATTTTTCGTTTTGCAGTTGATGGTCAAAATCCATACGCTGCTCGACTAGAAGAATTGAACGTGATCGATAAACTTGAATTCTTGATGTTGTAAGTTGAATTTTCTCTAATGAAAATGCTCTACCTGACTTGAAAGTTTTTATCTACATATTTTTCAACCTGATAGAGGTGGATATCCAGGGCATTTTTTTTATTTTCTACTTTTTTTTTATCGCCCCATATCTGCGCTCTTCTAACATATATTTTTATTTTAACAAAATTGTAACATTCTCTTTAAATAATCTCTTTAGAAGTTCGAATACGGAAATATTTTTTAAAGCGTGCGCGATCATGGAGAAATATTATCTTCGTGAAGATGACGAGCAGGATAATACCAACAACGATAATAGTGTAGTTCGTAATCACAAATTGAATAATTTCAATTTCTCTTAACCTGTCTGTTCTCTTTTCTGTGATCCAGGTCTGTGTGTTCTCTTCTGCTTTTTCATGTGACTTCAGATACCGAATGTATTGATTCTTTTCTTTTTTGTAAATCCGTCATCAAAATAGAATCATCCTAATACACTTATTTACGCTCAGGATCCAGAATTTAATTGAAATCGCAACACTGAAAAAATCACTTTGTGAATAGTCATATAATTTAGTAATTATATGTTCTCTAAATGATGTTTCATTCGATACGATTCTCACGAAGAAAATTCAAAAAAAGGAAACGGGAATATAGAAAATGCATCAAAATGAATATACCCTGGTGTGATTGTCCTGAAAACATGATTCTCGATTTAAAAGGTCCAACAACGCCTACGAAATGTAACATGAATTTGAGGTTTCATTATAATCTGGTTTAATTCGCTAATATTTTTGATGGCGGTGATAGCTGTGTGTATGCGTAAGTATCATAGCCTTGAAAAATATTTTTAATTGTCGGTAAAGAAAAATTTTTTCTGTATCGTCAATGCAAAGTGTATAATTTACACAAAAAATGGATTTGTAGCAGGATTTAGGTGTATTGAGATTTTTCACAAAATGAATGACAGTGAAAGAAAATTTAGGTATGTGGAAGGAATAAAAAAGCAAATCCAGAGGATCAAATACCAAAAGAGAATACACTGCTGACAGAAATAGTAAAATGGAGAAATGGTCGTGGAATAGGGATTAATTCTGGGCTTTCCTAATGCCTTTTCCCATTACAGAAGATTCAGCCAAAGAGATCGCTGTCAGTACAGAAAGCAAAGACATCGTCAGGATAGTCCTCGGGATCAGTGTTAAGATTTGACCTAAGGTTATGAGTATAGCGGAATGATTCTAAGTAACAATGCTGGTAAGCCGTGTAGGGTGCACTTCATCAAGAGTGAAATCGCTAATGTTTTCTTTGATTGAAATTGGTCGGTGGTCATCGTGAATTACATGACCATTGTGCACAATCTTCCAATCCGGAACATTCTAACTGCAACCAGTTGATTTTGCGTCAGTGTCTATTCTAAACGGAAAAAACTGATTCAAATATTTTAACAGAAACTGGAGTTTCAGTTTCATTCTCTTTTCAATAATTTGGCAGATTACAGTTGTTTTTAATAATTTAATTTCGCTTAATCAACAAACCATAAAGTTCGGTAATAAAAGAACAGAAAACTAAGTTAAGTGAGAATATTACAATTTGACTTGAAAATACTCACGCAAATGTCTTAGAGTTTTGACAATCAGCTACTGGACTCAAGAAAGAAACATTCCGCGACGATCGTGATGACTGAAAATATCGTATGAAAAAACGTATGACAAATCAACGAATGCTATTTGTTTCCTTACTAGATTTAAAAAGAAAAAAATTCTTTAAAACTAGTTAAGATTCGAATTCTTTTTGAAAATCGCTCAAAACTGGCAATTATCAACAGCAAGGCCGTCAGCAGTTCAAATCCTATCGATAGGACTCCTGCAAGAGGCTTCTGATATTATGGACGGTTGAGAGTCCATAAAAGAAATGCTACCTGACGCTTACAACATGATTAAATGTAAATTATTCCAAACTGAACTTCGAAACTTGCATATTCAAATTGTGTCTTCTTCATTATTGACGATCTTTCAGTGGCATTTAGAAACGAGTCAAGCATATTCGACGTAGTATTATTATTTTCTCCTGCATCATCCAGAAAATCTCTCAAAGTAGCTGTCGTATTATTCGACTTTTGTAACGCTCCAGAAATAGATGCGTGAGGTTCGCTATTCCTGAAAAATTGATGTTGTTCAATTAAGAAGCTTTTGATTAGTATCTTAAGTTCAATAATAATTCATCTGCAAAACGTTTAAAAGTTTGAGATTAAAGAACGAATCAAATTATTGAGGAGCAATAAGCATATATTCATCTTAAATTAAATGGCAATTACATTAGATCTCTTTTTTGTCAACTGCGTAAAATAACTTCAGTGCCAGTGAAGCTATTGTTTGTTATCATTAAAATGTTAACCCTAATTTTGTCGTCTTATCATCGCCTCGTGTTACATCGATCTGTTCTTCGCCCACGTCAACACTATCGTTATTCTCTACGTCAATACTAATACTTTCATTTTCACTCTTTCCGTCCATTAATACTGCATTTCGTTCTCCTGCCGGTAATAACAAATCAGCCATAACTTGTAAAAAATCTGAAAATGATGAACTTTCTCTTTTTTCATAATATAATTTCATTACTGTTTATCGCTTTTTGAATCTCACTTGATAAAGCCTTTGATATTCAAATTTAATTTATGGATTGTTATCATACAGTTTAATCTAAACCATAATATTCCAAAATGTGACATGTAGTTCAATCCTTAAAGGACATTACTTTGTTCGTGCAATCATTGATTTATAAGCAAATCATAGTTTAAGTGAAAATTAAAATTAGAAAATACTTAAGTAATGTTATTTAAGAATGAAACACTACCTTTGAGATCAACAGTAAAATCGGTATTCTTCAGGCTCTCCAACAACGGCGCAATTTTGAATAATAATTCTCCATCGTCATCTAAGGGATCTATGGGCATATTGCATTTGAAGCATTCATGAATCTGAAGCTAACTAATTTCATATTAGCAAAACTGTTATGCATTGTGTACTTTCATTGTTTGTAGTAATTTATCAAAAACTTTCAAAGTGAAAAGGCAGACCTGATTTGCGCGCCTTATAATTTCATTATCAATGCCCATTTTGGATGCAATATATGAGGCATGTGAAAAGTCAATAAAGCCATCAACAAGTTTGTATTGAAAATCGAAATTTCCATCATTTAACATTACATCCATCGTCTACAGAAATAAATATTAACGAGGTAAAAAGTTTCAGAGTTTTATCGTTTTTGCCATAATGTTCATTTTTTCAATTCAACTAGTTAAATGAACATTTAAATTACAGGTAGCATCGTTTGTTTGGGATTCTTCTTCCTAATTTCAGGGTGACTCTTTTATTTTACAAAAGATGAATCCATCTTTCAAGAAAATCCGAGAAATTTATTAAATACTCTATGGAATTTTCGAAATGTAGTATTCAACAATGATTTTTGCTGAGCGGAAGTTTTAAAATTTCTAATAAATATTTTTAAAACCCTAGAATACAATTTAAATACCAAAAACGATAATAAGTCAGCATCTTTAATAACATGATCAATTAGTGAGTGGAAATGAGATACAGCGAAAACGTGTGGACAATCAGTTTTTCCTTTCCGAATCCAATAATTCAACGATGATGTTAGCAAGGAAATTCCAGCTTCCTGCAGAATATTATGAGAAATATTTTTCGAGCAATATATTAAAATATATAACAGATTTCATTTAACATAAGAAAAGTTATTACAATTAAAATTAAGATACCATAACTGTGCCTTTACCAAATTCATCGATTAAAATAAGCGAATTTCCAGTTCCACGTCGCAAAGCGAGAGCCATCTGAAAATTTAAAAAAAAAATCATATCCATTCTGCCATAATGCGTTGAATTTTATCTGTTTGGAAAATAAAAAGTTAAATTCCCTTTACTTTCAATCAATTAGAAAGGTCAAAAGCATAATTTCAAACTGCATGCATCCTTCCAATGCAATTCAACAGGTAATCAAATGATGGATGTGGTATAGTGAATAACCTGCGACAAATCAGTCGCAAATGTTGACATTCCATCTAATACGCAATCTAGTGTATGCATTCGTGTAATAATACGATCCACTGGTCCGATGATAGCACTTTTTGCTGGTACAAAGCTTCCAATATGCGCAAGAAACACAATAATTCCAATCTGCATAAAATTTTCACTTTATACCCCTATTTTCAAACATTTTTATTTTGCTAATAGCCGTTGATATTATTCTCAAGAACAAGCCTTAAAAAATATTTGCTGGTCATAAATTATAAACTAAAGTATAAACAGTAAAAAAAATAAACTGAAGTATAAATATAAATAACAAAATAATGTACAAATAAATAGTAAAACATAAATAGTGATCTAGAAGCAATGCAGAACTTACATTCACTTTTACTTAGATACAGTTAATCAGTCAATTAAAATTAACATTGATTTCTTAATTCATAAAATTCAATATTTATATTTCTTAAAAATATACCTGTTTCAGGTAAATACTTTTGCCTGATGCATTTGGTCCCATTAGGATTTTCATCTTCGTTTGTGCACCTCCAGAACTGCAAAAAAATACATTGCCTATCCATTTATTGAATAAAATCAAACTAGATTGATATAAGTTAATTTTTTTCGCAGAACTTTTTTACAAAGCACAGTATTTACTTATCCTGTTCAAAGTACTATACTTATTTCTATTAAGGAACCATTAGCGAAACCGAAATATAAAATGAGGCTGAGTACTTTAAAAAAAATCATATTTTGTAAACAATCTAACAAAGTTTGTCAACCATTAAAAAAATTGATGGACTTTCTACTTACCGGATTGGATTTGGAACAAATTTACTGGTTGATAACAATTCCATGATAGCATGCCTTCCATCATCTACATCAATCACAGATTCATCAACGTAACGTGGACAATACCATTCATATTCACGAGCTGTTAGAGCAAGTGAAATGATACAATCCAATGTGGCGCAGATGTAAGCTGCTTCACGGATAGCTTTATCATATCGGCAAATAAATTGTTTCAATCTAAATTAATAAGTTTGAAATTCCTTATTATTATTTCCGTTTAGATAACTATCGGAATCACATAAAACAAGCCATGAGACTTGCTACATGATTCAAAAGCAAAAGATGAGTTTCTACTTCTCAAGAATAGTTCTTTCGTTGAATTAGAAGTAGGAAATCTGATAAGCAACTGGAGTTAAATAATGATTCAAAACTAAAAATGAAAAATAAATCTGTGAATTTCAAGCGACATGATATCTTCAAAAACATGCTCATTCGTTTTTCCGCAATTCCCCAAATATTTTCGACCTTTTCTTTTCATTCATGAAAAAATAGATTACGGTGCCTTCTAATACCATTGCAGCTGAGATCGTAAAATAGCATAAGAATAGAGCACGTGAAAATAATATCAAATTTATGATTAATCTTGAAGCAACTATGGAGCGAAAGCATATTTCACTTTGAATTGTTTCATTCAGATTTTGGGATATACCAAAAATTTCTAGGATTGAAAATTAATGCAGTAAAAATAAACTTTAGCATTGCATTTGTTTCAATGTCAATTATTTCCATCTTTATATCACCAATTTCTCGATCAAGTTGACGCATTCGTTCGTTTTTTACATGTATTGCATTTTCCGTTTCATACAAAAGTTCAATCTCATTTTGAACAGACGGTGGAAATGCCGTATTTTTTGGTACCACTAACAAATAGCCGAACATCGGTATATAGCACACCGATGATGGTACATCTGGAAAAAAATCTTCATTCGAAATATGAACTTTTTTTTGTATTTCTTTGGATTTTGCCTAATTTTCTCGCTGTAATTCACCCCACTCTTATAATTCTTTGATTTCCTTTACGAAAAGAAAAAACAAATGTTCCTACTCAGAACTGTAGCTTCCATTCTTGCAATATGTGTCAATGTTTCTGGTAACGATGCATATAACTTCTTTACTGAAAATTAATGAAGTATAATTCTTTATCGAAAAATTTACATGAATTTAGATTATTAATGATACTCCCATGCTTCCTTTTCTTTAAATTATGCCAAAAATTCACTCAATGAATAGGTTTGATGCAAAAAAGACTAAAAACTTGTAATATTTTCAAACTTAAACTTTTTTTTTTAACTGACAATACAAAAACTCCAAAAAAAGATGAAATTTGTAAGTTCGTAAAATAACACTTCACATTGATCCAAATTTCCATCAACATTTGCATTTACGACAAATCGATTTTCCATAAATGATTCGGAAAAATTAATCTGTTAAAAAAAAAAACAACAGCTAAGTTGCATTATTCAAACAATTATTTCCCATTACGCAATAATGAATATTTCCTTCAAGAGCATTAAAACTAAATATTTATATTTAAAAATATAAATATTTAGTTTTAATCAGCAAGCAAAACATATCTGACTTTATCTTTCAGAACTACTGTTCAATTTCTTGTTCCCTGAATTACATGCAGGAGGGCAAAATAGATAAAAAAAAGAAAATGGGAGCGATAAAAGTGACAAACTTACAACTTCAAAGATGACAGCTGTAATGCGAGTAATATCTTTGCAAACATTCGTCATTTCATCATCAAATAATGCAAGCTTTATTTCGCGCTTTTTGATGTAATCCATAATTTGTTGTGCTGTATTGCATGTCTTTAAAAATAAAATTTAAAATAAAACATCCATTTTACCAATAATGCGAGTGAATTTGCATTATTAATCATCCACCCCCACTTTTTTCTCTCGAAGTTATGCAAAAAAATTGCTTCAAAAAAGGTTTAAATTAATTTTATAAGTATGGAGAGATTTGAGAAAAAAGCGGGACAGAGAAGTAACAGTCAAGACTTGACTTTTCTAGCAATTTATCTCTATGTCAAGAAAATATGGTCTATAAGAAGTTACTGCTGTTTGTATTGCATCATTTAGCTAATACATCTATTCTTTTAAATGATGACGAAATTCATTTATCTTATCTGCAATAGTAGAGCTGTTTCAAAGTTCTGAGCTTAGCAATTATAAACTTCAAAGAAATTTTTTTAAAAAATATGCACTAGAAGTCAATGACGATTATGGCTTAGTTTTTTTTTCTATAAAATCTACGATAAATAATAAGTGTAACCGTATAAAGATTTCGCCAATCATTTAGTGTCAAACGTTGCGACTTCACCCGTTTGAGAATCCCCTAAAATGATATCGATAACACCAAAATCCAAGTATAGAGATATTTTCAATAAATTACTCCAATAAAGCAAAATAAACATTAATATTAAAAAATAACCGATTATGTGTGACCATATTTTAAATGGATTTCAACTTAGGAAAAATTCACGATTGCAGCTCTTTCCGTTTAATGCCATCTCCGGCTTTTGTCACTGATTTCACAAAAAGATCATAAAACTACAAGGAAAAAACAAAAGTAAAGAGTAAAAAATATATATTCTACTTTTAAAATGCAAATTTTTTTAAGTCGTATTCGTATGAAATCAGCTGCATCCAAATTGCAGTCTTGTACGAAATAATGAACGGCTGCTACACGATTTGTCAATATTTTTCGATTTGTTGTTGGTCGCTCGAACCAACACCTTAAAAAAGAAAAATTAGGAAATTTTTTGGGAAAAAGTATTTGCAAATTTCAAAATCTTTTCGGAAGCCTAAATCAATTTACAGCATTGATTCATGCGGATTTATTTGAATTCTAAAGCTAATAAATATCATTTTATTAAAAAGACGGAAATTCAATATTCAAAGCAATTTGACTTTTCCCTGAAGAAAAGATTGGTAATGTGGGTAGATCTATGACATTAGAAGATATTTATATCTGAAACTATAAGATTATAATACTTTCAAACATTATCAATTATAGCAGTAATTACTCAATAAGAATTGCAAACTTGTTTGTGAGTTAGAATTGAAATTTTGCTTTTTTTGAAATTTTTCTATACGAAGGAAAATACCGAAGTAAAGCTTCTCCACTTTTTGATTGGCATCGATTACACATTCGAAACAAACTGATTCCTTCACGAGTACCACCAACTGAATATGTTTTGCAAGCTGACGGATGTAGTTCGTCCTTAAAAATTTGCAAAGCACGTTTGGAACTATCATCCACTTGCACTATTTCGTCCCTAAAAAAGCCTAGATTGTGCCACAAAATACTTCTTGAAAATCATTCAAGTTTCGAATCCAGAAATAAACAAACAGAGTAATGGTCTTAATAGTTGTGATAGGTGTTTTCGTATTGATATCTTCGAATTCTACACCTAATCGTACGGCGTCCAAATATTTCAACAAAGCCCCAAAAGCAGAAATCTAAATTAAAAAAAAATGAAGAATTACAGAATAGGTTACAATGACCTGAAGTACTCTCCATACACATTTACAGTAAATGATTAGGCAGGTACGACATTCTTTTTACTGAGAAAAAACAATTAAGACAAACAAATGATTCGTTGAAATATTATAATTAAAGTAATTAATAATCAAAATTGACTGGAAATGCAAAATAATATATTAATCATGGATCAAGCAATTGCTTGTTATACCGTTAATCCATAAGGTAGCAATGATAAGTTATTAATCGACTAACCATATTCATAGCTGTCAAATTTAATCGAAACGCTAATCGAAGATTATTCTCTTCTTTAGTAGAACCAAATGATTCAAAAAGCGGCAAAATTCGTTTCTTAGCGTCCTCAAAATCTGAAAATATATCAATCTGAAAGTGATTTGAATGATCAAGAAGATCATATCATTTTGTCCATAATTAGTTGATTGTTAGGCAATTAATAATTGCGGTATCACAATTTTGAAGAAACAAAGGAACGAACTGTAAGCGACAGCTGGCATCAAATGTAGTGCAATTATAGGTCTTTCTTCTGCTTCTTTATCACTTTCATCAACATTCTCATCTTGTTCATCTGTTTCTCCCTGATTTGCCACAGCATTTTGTTCGATTCCTTTGTCCGGCATTTCGGTAATGATATTATTTTTCTCACCAAAACCTTTTAAAAGCAATCGATGAACGCAAAATACTTTTTATAAAAATTTAAATACATTTTATTTAACTTATCAAATTATGCGACAAGCAAAGAAAGAATATTCTAATAATCAAAAATTTATACAGATCCATTAAATATCATAAATTTATTCTGAAATATTTCAAAAGAAGCTTTTAAACACTTACACAACTTGTTCAGCATAGCGAGAAAATTGACATCTTGCATTTTACTAACAATCACAATTGATGGTTCCAGTTGAAGCAGCACTGAGTGTTAGAAAAATGAAAGAAATTAGATCAGCCTCACCTATTTACAAACAATTTGAAATATTTCAAAGGAATCTTTTCCATTAACATTTTATTGATTATCATTTGTATATTAAATTTCGTGATATGGTGGCCTCCAAGGTTAATACAAGAATTTGAAATTTTAAGTCGATAATCATTTGAAAGTTAGGAAAACTTCAAATTACTTCCAAGTTTATCCTAATTTCGACCAATCAATCTGGAAAATTTGCGACTTTTATAGTTGCATATGATGTGACTACATTTCCTCTCCATTTAATTATTTGATGAGAATATCCTTTGTTAAATAGCTTCAGATTCAAAATTTTTCAATAATTTATAATATAAACTAACTGAAATTAATGCATGCAAAAATCTCTTTGGCTATCAGAAAATATATTTTTTAAAACTTCAATATACAGTTCTTTTCGAATATTTTTAGCAGAATTTAACTATTAAGAAGGAATTGATTAAAAATTCCAAATGAAAATAGTATTGGGTGGAAATGTCATTTGGAAATAACAGTATCTATTTAAAGTTCATTTTTTGAGCTGATATCAAATCAACAAAAGTTGAGCGACAAAAATTCTTAAGAATTCAACAAAAAAAAAAACTAGTTGGAATTTTTAAGCAACTAACGAGAATTTGTCATTCGGAAATCATCCGCATCCTCCAACAAATCGGTCAGTACGAATATTGTAGCCGTTTCTTGATCATAACATGCGGCGCCCAGTCTATTCCGGTTATAATGCACTGACAAAACTTTGGTGGACATCTGCAAGGCATACAAATTCGTACAAAATTTTTTATATAAATTTATTGAAAGTTGATAGTTTAACACGCAAAAATTTTCTGGGATTAGTTTGCAGCAAAAATTTATTGAAATATTATTTGATAAATATTTTTTGAGTAATTTCAAATTCCAATTTTTTAAAAATTATTAATTTGTCAGAACAATAAAATCTCCTTGCAAAAATCATTGGAATTTGAATATCATTCGAACATTTTTGGAACCATTCCAATTTCACATTTGGAGCAAAAATTTATCAACGATTAAATTTTGAGATACGTTTATGCAAAACGTATTTCATTAGTTTCAATTTCAACTAAAATAATTTAGCAATAAAATTTTCTATATTTGAATTTATTGTTCAAAATTTAAAAACACATTCCTTTTTCCTTCCATTTTAAATGCATTCTCTAACTTTTTTAAGATTTCAAATTTATACAGTCATGCTGTTTTACCATATGCCTTAGGAAATGATGAATTTAAATTTCAAATTTCAGTCCGAATACTGAAAACTTATTTTATCCCTCTGCCAATAACAACAAAACAGTAATTTTTTACTTGCTAATTATATAACGAAATGCCAGCAAACAGGAATTAAAATTAGAATCGAATTTTAGAAGCTTCAAATTGTCAATTCACGAGGAATTACGTGAAAATTTATAAAGAATTTAATAAATGGAGGCGAAATTTACTGGTTAAAAAACGAACATGCAAAATTTGAAATGAAATATCAGTGGAAATGATTTCAAGCAATTTGGGATAAATCTTTTTCGCGCCATTTGGATTTTTTTTCCGGAATATTCCACGCCGTATTAGTCACACTTTTCGTCTGTCTGATGGCCCGGCTAAATTTAGAATTTCAATTTTTCATTTCAATTTGCTCGATCATTTCATTATCAATTTTCTTCTTTCCACTCAGATTAAAATTTTTAAATTTGAAAATTTTAATTTGGAAAATTTCTGACTTTGCAAACAATTAAATTCGGAAATAATATTGAAATATATAAAATTCTAATGATAATAATGAGAAATAATCAATGCTGGAAATACTTATCCCCTTTTTTTTTTTGTCATTTTCCTTTTGTGCGATGAGTAATTTAGACGATATGAACATTATAATTCTTTTCTTTCTTTTATGGAACATTTATAATGTTTAATAAAAATAATGTATACCAGTAATAACAGGTAAAGCATATAGTAATATGGATGATTGTTATATCGATTATATCGATGCTATTAGTTATTATTGTTTGTTATTGATTACTATTGTTATCATTTCTTTCTGCTCAAACATTATGCATTATTTGGATTGGCCATATATCTTTTCCAGTGATTAATTTGTTTGCATTTATACCTTTCGATCATGTGATCCTATTTTAGGCTTATTGAAACGCTTTCCTGATCAATATGATGTGATCATAAAATAGTTTTTGCTTTGCTGCTATTGCTGCTGCTTTAGTACTTTCCTTTGTAACATTATTGATTATCAAATTATTGATCCATTAATATTCTTATTGTTAGCTATGTTACTTCATTATTATCGTCGTCGTTATCATCATCAAAATTTTTTCACTGCTATGTTGCAATTTACTATTTTTATTATGCAAATTTTACCATCAACTCAAAATTTTGATAAAATTCAACTAAATGGTTCATCACCACCTCAACCACCACCAGGTTTGTTAATCTGAAAATACTGTGGTAGTTTATTCCGTTACTAAAAGTAATTTTAATTTAATGATTAATAATTAAATTAAAAAAATTATATGACAAGAAAAAGGCATAAGTGATTGAAAATGAGAAAAAAAAGTAATGATATTTTAAAATTGTACGTTTTTATAAAGTTGCATAAAAAAATATTTTAGCAATTTATTTTTAATTTCAATTTTTTAGTTTTTGGATGAGTTATTGCTTTTACATTCCTTTGTTAAATTAAGTACCGCTCATATTTTCCATTGACAAAATTTTTCATTATTTTAGTGGCTATTTAGTGACATTGACAAAATTTTTCATTTTAGTGAAATTTGGTGAAAAAGATGCAGTGCACGATACAGCGTAAGTTTCTGTTTATTATTTCGATATTGTCTGATATCTTTCTTAAGTTCGCTTACAGCTTTAAGAATTATGTTTACTTATGACTTTAACAATTGTTGTGCAAGCATATGGAATTCATTTTATTCATTTAGAGGTTAGCAAAATTTTTCACCGCTACTTATTTCTATTTATAAACTTAATTAGGACATACTGTCTCATCGTGATTGGTTTCTCATAGTATCAGTGTACTAAATTATAATTTTATAATTTTTCAGTATCTTGGTTTTCCACTTGTCTCAGTTAAGTATCGCTCAAATTTGTTTTTTAAATAACTTAAAGTTATTATTATACATTTATATGTAACATTTTGTTTGGTTTAAATGTATTGCAGTTTACTGAATATTTTCAGGCATATCAAACAACATTTAAAACGGAATGTGGATGTTGATAAGATATTATTGAACAAAAATTTGAAAATTTTTCACTATTTTCGAATGCATGATTTAGATGGAGACTACAAAATTGATGGCATTGAGCTTATTAAAGGAATAACCCATTTACACGAAAAAATGAATAGTCAGTTTTATTTTTTTTTCTTTTCACCTTGAATTGGATAGCATGACATTTAAAACAGTTTCACGCATTTGGTCATAACAACATAAAAACATTTCTTGTTACGAATATCAAGAATTTTTTCTATGTCGTTTTGTTTAAATCGGGATATGCTATACATTCAATTCTTATAAAAGAAACAATAAGAAAGCCTTTTAGAACCATTAATACAAATGCTAGAGAATATTTGAACATTTCGATTAAGTTTATTTGTTCGAAAAGTCAAATATTCATATTTTTAGATAATGCAGAAAAAACAATCTCAGAAACAGATCTGGAAGATATGGTGTCAGAAACATTAAGAAAATTGGATACCGACGACGATGGTTATATAACATATGCTGAATATAGACAAATCGATCAAAATTAATACTTTTTTTCTGAACATTTTAGGTGTTGCGATTTTTTTTAGCTTTTTTTTCAGTTATTTAAGGGAGTCGAAAGGATGCAACGTTGCTTATCTCTTTCTACGTTCTTTAACTCTGTTGGTCAATTTTTTTTTTTTTTTGTTGCTGGTAAAGGGTATTGGAGTTGCTATCATTTTCGAACATTTTGTCATTTAGTGATAAGATACATTCATTTCATCAATTTTGAAGCTAATGAAAATTGAATTTAGTTGCATTAAAACAACGAATATTAAAGCGAAAAATGAGAGTAAAATCTAGTACAAAGATCAGTAACAAATTGATTAGATCTATAATCTAACCAAATGATTGAACAATTTGTGAAAATTTTCGTTCTTCTCATGTGAATTTGCAAAGGTTACATCAAATGGAAAGTAGTGATAACAGCAAAATGATCAGACGGATAGTCATTTTTCCAGTGGAATGGTTTAGGATAAACAGTTTCATGACCCTGATATGTATACGATTGTATAGGAGAGAGTAGCGGACTACGATAAAAGATATAATCAATTCGGTCCTGTGGTTCCGGTATTGTCCAGCTCCAACCACCACTGCTCATTTTTTCCACTGTAGACCATGTTATTCCTGATTTTATGAAAATTTTGCTTTTTAAAAATTTTATATATCCTTAGCGATCAATTTAATCCTAATTTTATATGTTCTTAACGATCAATAATGTGTCATTGGGAGTTTTAATAGGGATCATCTTTCATTTTCAAATGGTCGTATCGGATGTATTCTTACCTTTACAGTTCAAATACATCAAAAGGGTATTTTCTAAGGATGAATAATATATAAACTTGATCTTTCAATGGTGGTTAATCTTTTCTTGGAATTTTTAGTTTTAATTAAAATAAACCTGGATTTTCAAGAACGTGTGGATGCAGCTCTCGATAAGAATCTTTCATTTCAGCTTCATTTTCCAATATTTGTGTTGTTGGCCATTGGAATTTCCAGTTACCATGAAGAAAACTGAAATTGATTAAATAGAACATATTGTATGCATTTTTTGCAAGGTAAAGTCAAGCATAAATTAAATTTATTGCAAAAAATTCTCCTGAACGTTCTTCTGTTGTTGTTCCCAAAATTCACTTATGGAAATTCTAATTTCGCTTTCTTACAACTCATATTTAAGCATTTATGATTTAAATTTTTCTGTTCACAGAACACAAAATACACTATATATTTTTAATTTACCAATTCTGCTATTTATGAATCTAAATTTATATACATATAAGCTAGGGTTCTAACTGATAGTCTTTAACATGCTAAGCTTTGATATATAATAGCATAAAATTAGCATTTTAAAATTTCTCTGCTATTATATGAAAGAATTTTTCGTTTTTGGTTTGCAATGAATTATCTTTCTATTGCAAATTTTAAGCCAAAGGAATTTCATTTTTTGAAATTCTAACCTTGTCTCATTAGTCCAATCGAGATGTGATGGTGAATTAAAATCACCGCAAACAATCAATGGTTCAGTGGATGAATTTCCAACAGCAGCTTGGAAATGATCATCGACTAGTAATTCTCGCATATTCTGGAAACGACCTAAACTTTTACTACTTTTTTCGCAACGAATTAATCATTATATGTTAATGAAAATGACCTTGAACCATTCAAGCAAAAAAGAAGGAGTATGATAAATGTTTAGTTAAGCGATCATTTTTCTTTAAGTTAAAAGATTTTTGTATAAACAATGGAATTTTTAAATTTATTGGAACCTGTTTTGCAAAAAAAAAATTCATTCATTCCAAAAATTGGAAATTCTCTCTTTTTGTTTTTGATTTAAAAAAAGTTTAGACTATGTATGGTAGAATGTGTCATCTGAATAATAAAATGAAATCAAAAACAAAAACCTTTGCCATCAGCCATTTCACCAGCCATAATTTGTGTTATTTTAGTGACCATTTTATTAAATGCTGCATATGGACCATACGATCTGCAAGAAAAAAAAATTTTGCTCATAAATTTTCAGAACACAAATTGGAAAATATTAAAATCAGTCCGGTTTACTATGAGATGTTATCGATTAGTGCATATGATAAGATTCATACCTAATCCTTATTACCCTTTACTAATCAATGGATACTATCATCTTCGTGATCATTTTTAAACTAAAACCTTTAAACTAAAAGTTCCCATACCACATCCTTAATACTAAAGAATGAGCACAATTATTTTCTGATGTTAGCTTTTGTAACATAGTTATATTTTCCTTAATTAGATCTCAAAATGTATAAATTTTGATCACAAATTATTGCTACTTACCAGCTTAAAAATATTATAATTTTCTTTATAAGCCTAATGAAATTATTGGAATTTCGGTGCAACTTTACCATTTTATTACTATAATTCTAATGAGATATGGCATGTTAGGAGTTGTAGCAATTACAGTATTTAAATTAATTACAAAAGTTCTAATTATTATAAATGAATAGCGAAGGAAATTTTCAACTGGATTAAAATAATTAGATGAGGAATTGATATATTTTTCTATCCTTAAAATCTTAAAAACTATTCATATTATTAACAATTTATAATTAATCTTCCTATCGCAATTGTAAACTATTGTAATGTAATTTCAGTAATTATTTCAACACTAACTGATAGTCTAAATGAAGATTCCATACGTGAATTGTTCTATTTGCACTTTCAATCCTTACTTTAACACCCATACCATGGCTGATTTGATGTAGTGATTGATTAATTAGCTAAAAAAAAAATGAAGTTAAAATTGTTTTAAAATGTAAGAAAAATAGAAAAAAAGTGAGAGGATTAGAATTTGCCAAAATTATTTCATAAAGTGTTTCAAAGCAATATTTTCCCTCATATTTTATTTCTAATTAAATGATGATAAAAATAAAATTAGCTAAATAGTAATAACTAACTTTGTGTTTTGTTAAAATAGCAGTGTCAGGATATGAATATGTCGTTGTAGCAGCTGTCCATCCTATGCCCATTTCTTTTACCAAATGATTCAAATGATCTGTATCATGAACTTCCTAGAAGTGGAAAAAAAAAAGATTCAAAATTTAATGAATTAAATTTGAAAGAAAGCTTACAATTAATACATTCATCATCATTTTTTAAAATAATCATTTTTTCTTCCTTTTTTATGTCTTTTTTTTTTCACTAAGAAATTTTATTTCGGATTAGTATTAATGATTATTAAATTAATACCAATATTGGCATCTTTTATTACTATATCAAAGTTATTTTTCGTAAATTTACACAAAAATTTACACAGAAATTTCGTTAACAAAAATTTTTAATTGTAATATTGTTGTAAAGAATTACTCACTTGCAATGCAACAATATCCGGATTGATCAATTTTATGTGTTTCGCAATTTTTAACATTCCATTTTCGACATTATCACCCGAAATCCAAGTATTAAATGTCATAATTGTAATGTTTACTGGTCTTTCGCGATTTAAACACAGTCCTCCGAGTGATAATATTAGAACAATAGGAAGTGTTAGTTGTGAGGATTTCATCCTGAAGAAAAATTTGAAATTTGTGAAATTAAAAATGCATAAAGGAATAGAAGAAAGCAATAGAGTTATGCAAGCAATTAAATAAAAGCTGAAAATTTAGAGAAGTTAAAAAAAAAATTAAAAATAAAACAAACAAAGCTCATTTATAAAATAGAAGATGATATATGAAACATATAATGAAGAAAAAAAAAAAACTAAAAAATTAAAAAGCGAAAAGCGAAAGTTCATGCAGCTAGCTAAACAAATTGTATTTTGTAATTTTTGATCCCAAAATAAAATGAACGATTATACTTGCATCGGTAAAATCCAAGATCATAACATTTCCAATTGAATCACTATTATCATTTGCAGTGATAAAAAAATAGGAAACGAACTGTTGGTATGATGAGTTGTAAATAAGTAACGATCGTTGTTTGATTCAAAAGTTCACGAGTGATATGAATTACATTTTAAAAATAAATTAATTGCAATTAATAAGCAAAAAGGAAATGGAACAGCACAAAATGGTAGCTAAAATTTTAACAAACATATTAAAATAATAAAGTAATATGCAGCGGAGCAAAGTATTTGAATAGGTTTCAGAAAAAAAGAAATAAAAGTTTCAAATTTCAAAATGAAGGAAACTGAACGCCGAAAAACGTATGAAAAATAGGATTAGTAGTAGAAGAAGAAAGCAAACAGACAAGATGAAATTTTTACATTATCACATTTAAATGTTTAAAATAAATTAAAAATTGAGAAAGAATTTGTAATTTTTCAAAAACATATCAAAATTTCTGAATTCCATTTTCGAAATATTTCCCGATGCAAAATTAAATGATAAAAATTATAACTTTTTTTTTTATCCATTTAAATTAGAAACAAAATGATAGCATTTTTTTTTCAAGCGTAAAAAGAACTTCAAAATTTCATAATTCATTAACTTTCGAGTTAAAAAGGAAAGAAACTACAGGAAAATTTACTGTTATTCTAAATTAATCTTAAAATTTTACTAATAGAAGAAAGAATTTGGATCAATCTAAATGAAAATGTTCACAATTAAAACGAACATGTTAGAATTGAAGAAATTCTATGTTTTTTTTTTTTTTGCTTCATTGTTGTCGATTGGTAAATGTGCAGAGTAGCAAACACAGATATCATACTCTGCCTTTCCCTGTTATCTTCAAAATCATCCGATACTTCAAACAATGGTAGATCCTTAAGCAATCCAATGAAGATCATCACATCTGAGGAGAAAACACTGTGTTTTTTTGCCATTTCAAAAATTTAAATGAGAGAGAAAAAAAAAAGGAGAGAAATGAAGATTACTTTACATCTTTTCTCTCTTTTGCTTCATCTTTCTAGAAAAAAGAAAAAAAAAATGAAAAAATTGAAACAATTCAATTCAATGTAATCACTAACAGTTCCTCAATTCATTTTGTTAAAAATATCATTTTATTTAATTGATTTATCTTTCCTTTCTTTTTTTTTTTTTAAATCTAACTTTCTTATCTCTTTTTTTCTCACATATTCACTTATTTTGCTATTAATTTTATTCAGTCTTGAACAAAAAAACTAAAATTCTTTTCATTATTTATTTACAAAAAAAAAAAAAGAAAGAAAAACTATAAATTTCATTATGTAAAATTTGCATCAGAAAAAAGAAAAAAGAAAAAATAGGTTTTTTTTTTCTAAGTACACGTATATGCGCGTACACAATCATACGTACACACACAGGCACACATACACAAATATGCACATACACTATGCACATACACACATACACACACACACATACGCATACACGCACACACATACACACATATAAACATGCACGTAAACATGTAAGTAATGCATAAATCAAAAAATAGGAAAATAAATAAATAGAAATTAAAACAAATACCGCTGTAAATTGTCAACAACTTACAAATACAATCAAATCAACAAACAAAAACATGATATATATGTATATGTGTGTGTACATGTGTGTGTCCGTGTGTGTATGTGCATATGTATATGTGTGTATGTGATATTGGTTTAATGATTAGTATATATATATATGTATGTCTGTGTATGCGTGTATGTATACGTATTATGTGTGTGTATGCGTGTGCACGTGTGTATGTGGGTGTATGTGTGTGTGTGTGTGTATTTATGTATAAATGATGTATGTACATATAGGTATATGTTTATATATGTGTTTGTAATGGGTGGATTAAAAAATACTTCAGTTTCATTTCGCTCATCATCTCATAAAAATTCTCATTTTTTAAATGAAACATATCTTAATTGAATGAATAATTTCCTTGGAATTATAAAAATTAAATTATAAAATGTATAATTCAAATAGCTTATGTAATGAGAATTAAACCAAGATTGTTTTTAATTTGAATAATTTAGTTACATGGCAAAACATTAATTGAAGCATGCTGTTATATTATTATTTCCCTAATTTTATATTTTTTTTTTTTTTTGGTTAATTTAAATCTTTGCTTCACGTTGTCAATATCAATGATGAATTGAAGTAGAAAGAGAAATAAGACATTTGAAAAAGTATTGAAAAAATTCGAATATTTGAAAGTGTCGAAAAAGATAGAATAGTTGAAATTTTCATTTTATTTAAATTTATCGATGAATAATTTTATTGAAAATTGTACTCAGTTTTCGTACTTTTTATCTTTGTTTCATTTTGCTACTGTTAGCTTCTTTTATTTGTAAGTTATGAAATTTCAAACGTTACATAAACTAATAGTTATTAGGTTTTCATTAATTTTTTTTTTTTTTTTTTAATAAAATGACACTAATGAAATATTAATATACATATGAGTGATCATTAGTACATTTCGTGTCTATTAATATACATATAATCATAATCACTGATACATATACTCTCGTTTATTTTTTTCTCTTCCAATAAAGAATAATGAAGAGGATAGAATAATGGAAAAAGTGAATTAAATAGTTAAGGTTGCTTTAAATATAAACTAAAAAAGAAATGAAATTGGTACCGAAATATCCAAAATGAGCAGGCACATCAAATACAACGAATAAAATGATTATCAAAATGAACGAGCTAAATATTGGAAAAATATTCAAATGAATTGAAATATTAAAATGAGCAAATTAAATATCAGAAAAAATATCCAAAGAAAGAAGCAAAATATTTAAATGAGTGTTGAAACAAAGAAGAAAATGAATATTCAACTAAACAGCTGAATACTGGAATGAAATATTTGAATGATGAAGCGATATATAATTATTGATTATATCTTTTCTTTCTTTCTTTTTCGCTCATTAATCATTAGGGAAATTCCGATGAAAGTTTAAATTGAAATCAAAAATGAAGTGAAATTTTGATATTTTTGGACGCTCACAAAAAAATGATGATTTTAGTTTTAAAGCAAAAAAAAAAAAATTGTTTTTACTATAATCATTATACATTTAATTAAATAATCATTCTGTTTATTTTATACAAATATCGCTATTGATGCAAAAAGCATGAAATTTTTATATTTTGACAACTGAAATGAGTATTTCAAAATGAACGCTCATATACTACCAATTGAAAAGAGTGTATATAAAAATGCACGTTCATATTTTCCTCATTCGTGACAAATTAAGTTAAAAATGCAGAATGTATTTTGTTGCAGATATTTTACAGAATATAATTTTGTAATTTAAAAGTATGATTATTTGGTAAAACTCGAGATTGAAAACGTTAATAAATGTTTCGATTTCAGATTTTCAAATATAGAAACAGGTTGCACATATGTAAATTTTCATATCTAAATTTTCTCATTATTCGTGATAATGTCACTTGAAATTTTTTCATTCAATTTTTAAACTGAATTTTACTTTATAAAAACTATTATATTATCGTAGGATAAGATTCATAATATTAATTTAATTATGCAAAAACTGCTAATTCAAGGAAAAATGACAATACACGGATAAAAACAATTAGTAAAAAATGAAATGAAAACAATAACATTTTATTGTATATTTTTAAGTTATCAATGAAAAATAATTCTTTATTATTGTTTTGTAATTGCAAATTTTGTTCAAGGAATTTTAATTTCTTTTTAAACATTCAAAACAAAGAAAACATTTTTTAAAACAAAGAAAACGAAAAAAAAAATATGTTAAAAGTGCAAATATTTCTGGTGTTTGAATCGGCTTTTCCAAGTATCAACAAAAGAAATTGCTGATACTTGAAAAAGTCGAATCAAGCACATAAATATTTGCAAATTTAAAACTAAAAATGTGGAACATAGAATGGCAAGATCAAATAGAAAAACAAACGAAAACAAAATATACCTGTTAAAATGTTTGTTTCGTATTTCGTTCCTCTTTTTTCACGATAAATTGACAAAAAAGATTAACAAATCAAAATTAAATATTTATTTCAAATTAAAAGAAATTTTTAATTTTCATTCGTTAAATAAAATTATAAAAAATGGAGAAATTTCGAATTATGATAAAAATTGCACAATGCATAAAAATTTTTTAGCAATAATTATTTGCAACAGTATGCTTCTGTCGAGCGACATAAAAATTTAATTGGAATAAAAAAAAAAGATCAATCATATATTGAAGAAACTATCGATTTTAATTTATTCAGTTAATTTAAAATTTCAATTACAAACATTATGTACATTGCTGCTGTAAAAATATGCACACGCTAAAATAGAAATTTATTAATTTATAGTTATGGTTTTTGAAATTAGTCATTTTTTAGTTGCTTCATTATCTTTTTTTCTTTTCAAAAACATGTTCAATCCTTTTTTCGTTTTCAAATATTTGAAACAGTTTGATAAAAAGTAATGAACATGTATGCTTTTTAAATAGTAATGAAAGATTAATTAGCAATAGAAATCATTTACACAAAAAAATAATGAAATAATAAAATAATAAGATAAAATGCATTGTAGACAATTGCTGACTAGAAAGAAAAAATATTACAAAAGTATCACAAAATTCATCTAATATTCAAATTTTTGATGAGTTTAACGGCAAATAATCAATTTAGTAATAATTAGATTTTCGGTAATCACTGAATTAATTATTAATTTTGCCATTAAGCATGTATGCCATGTTTCTGGAATAAAAAATTCATATTATAAGAGTAATAATTATTGCAATAATTATTACTTTCATAATATGAGAGTAATAATTATTGCAATTATTACATTTCGAGTAATAAAAGAAATCATTTGCAACGAAATATTTAGTCACTATATTGCTTGTTTTTTTTTTTTTTTTGCAATAATAATTTCATAAATTTCTCTTTAAATAGAAATTTTTAAAATGAGATTAAAGAAGAAGAAAAAATAATACTGCAAAATTTATATAATATATTGCAAATTTATTTATTGTAACATTTTATTTTAGCAATTAATGTAGTGAAAAAAATTTTTTTTTTTTTAATAATACATGCAAATAATTTAGTGGTACAATAAAAAATACAATTATAATAACTGTAATATGCAAAAATAATTTATATACATAAATTGTTGACATCGTTTATCAAACATCTGTTGTTATTTTGTTTGCTGCTAACAATAGTTGCGTGTACATCTGGTGTTTTTTTTTTTTTGCTTATTGCTTGCACTGTTATTGCGCAACTGTTACTATTAAATGCAAACATTGCTGTTGTGCACCTGTCGTACAGTAATAATAGCAGTTTGGATTGTTTTTTTCTTTTTTCATTTTTCATTTTTTTTTTTTTTGGGATGAAACATTTTGGTAGAAATATTGTTATTTTAGAATTATTCTATGGTATTATTTCATTTTTGAGCTAAATTTTTAAATTATTTTTATCATAATTACATGAATCATTCTTTTTTTTTTTGTTTGATTTATATGTAAATTAATGTAGTTCCCAGTAAAATTTTTTGGAATTGTTATGTATTTATATATGTCTATTTAATAATTCTGATAAAATTAATGTATATTTAAGTGCAATTTCAGCTAATGCATTTTTCAACTAAAAACTTTCGTTTCTTTTTTTTGTTAATATTCACTTTTTTTTAAAATTCATTTTGATCTGATCATAATCATACATTATTGATCATATGTTGAAGTAATAAGCATATTTTGATATATGAACGAATTGGTTTAATAAATTGATTTGTTGTGAATTTGTATATGAGAATACATTATTGAAAACTTTCATAAAATAACCAGAAAGATCGAGAAATAAAAAAAAAAAAAAAAATCTCACATTATGATCATTTCAATTCTGAGAAGAAAATTTTTATCGTACATAAATGATTTGTACAATCACAATCAAAGAGCAACAAACAATCAGTGATACGTTTAAAATCTTTTGTATTTGTTCGAAAATAAATGATATGTTTAACATTTTTTCCACTCAACCTAAATTATCAATAATGATAAAGTGAAAAGTTCTTCAATTTGGTTTGAAATAATCACTGGTTAGCGAAAGACTTCTTTCATTTAGTCTAAAATAATTAGTGATAAACTGAAAACTTCTTCCATTTCCAAATACACAAAATATGCAAATTTCACCTTGCATGTATGTGATATAAGCCATAAATTGTTTTCACATCTATTTATGTTAATTATTTCTTAATTGAATTCTATCAACACACAGTTACGGAATTGTATACTATTTTCATTTAAAAAAAAAAAATAAAGTTTTGCATGTTAATACAATTGTAAAATTTCAGAGCATTTAATCAATATAAAAAATTTGCAATACAAAACAGAGTGAAAAATGCAAAACTTCCAAAAATATAATCATAAATTATATGTAAAGCAACATAATTATAATTGTAAGTTATAAATTTAACTTCAAAAATAATCAAAATTTATTTTTTTGAATATTGCTCAAATATTGCTTCAGCTGTTATGTATATGTAAATAACACAATTGATCACTATATATGTATATATTTTAAGTTGAATTTACAACTTACAATTATATTACTATTATAATATAATTTTATAGCTTACACTTACAATTATAATTAATACAATTGATTAATGTATATATCTTGATCAATTGTATTAAATTCAATGAAATTGTTTTAATATTTAAAGTATTAAATTAATATAAATTTGTGAAAAATATTATACTTGCTTAATGTAGTAAGCGGAAATTTTCCAAAAAAAAAAAACATCAAATATTTTTGCAAGGTTAGTCATTTTTTCTGCTCAAAATATGATCTCCCACGGCGTAACACTGAAACGAGAGTAAGAGTTACTTTCAAATATCAGAATGTATTGGAAAAATCAAAATTTTAGGTGAATAAAAGAGAAAAAACACTGAAGATTAATAGCGAAATGACAAAATTTCATTTTGCATAAATGGATTTGATGAGATTCAATTAAAATGTTTCACCTCCGCTCTCATTAAATTGTCTAAGAATTTCTTGTTTAATTTCGCAAATTTTCAATTTTTTAATTCAAATTATTTCTTGCTTTTTTATACAGCTAACTAAAAATAACTTTTTTTTTATCGTTATCAAGGAACAAAACAGATTTTTAAAATCTAAAATAAAATTTCACAAAATCCGTACTCAGTAAACAACTGTAATTCTGACTAAAGCATAAAAATAAATTTATATATGCAATTCATCTATAATGTTTGAATATGATAATGTAATGAAAAAAGTGTATTAAAAAATTTTGAGAATGACTTAGCAAATAGCAATTTCAGAAGTCATTATAGATAATTTAACTGTTTGCTTAGCTTTATGAGTTTTTTCTTTTTGTCTTTTTCTCTCTCTCTCGTTCCTCGTTCACTCAATTATTTTTTTTTTCAATAGGACAATAAATGCTAAACATACATATTACGGACGGGAAAAATTCAGGAATATTTTTCGCAAACTAATAATTCATTAAAATTTGGCTCATTTTAATTTCTCTTTTGTTTATTAATTAACAGTTTTATCTTCATTTCATCATTTTACTTATCTCAAATCGACAATTTGCTTTAAAATTAGCATTTATTCAGTTTTTCAGGCAGCATTTACTGTGTTTTTAAAATATTGAAATGTTAAAAAATTGGGAAAGGAAAAGAAAAAAAATAATGCTTAAAATATTTATTTCAAATCAAATAACAGGAAAGTTTCCTTGAGAATAGGAAAATAATGAGGGAGAAATTAGCAACATAAAATAAAAAATTTAATTGTAGAAAATTTCCAATCTTATGTTTTAAAAGAAAATAGCATACGTCAGCAGTACTTTTCCAATATTTCAACTATTTTTTGCACTATCGGTGAAAGAATAATTTGTTTTTTATTTTTGAACTATTTTTTCTTAAACTTTAAAAAACGAAGGAAATAATGAAATTG
>UPTC01000567.1:0-33328 GCA_900537255.1 Acanthocheilonema viteae
ATAAACTTACTGGAATTGTGTTTCGATCACTCATTGAGACAATAATTAATTCTATTCAAAAATAATGTTCGGATGGTTGTTGGAAATGAAAGGTCGAGATCGAGCTAACAGACAACTATGACTCTGTAGACATTGTTCATTACTCGACTTGACATATTTAAATATCACATTGCGTTAACGATACCATCGAAAGGATGCAAAAATAATCTTCCAAATGAAACAGATATACGAAGGAGATAGAAGAATTACGAGAACTCGATCACTTCGAGTTGCATTTGATTCTGTTTTCTAAGTCTTTCTCCCTCTTCGTGCCACTTTGGTCCTTTAGTCAAGAAATTGTCAGTGTTCAGATAATATTTCTCGAATTTATTTCCACAAATTAAAGGAAAAAACTTCAGGGCTGAACCGCTGGAAGCACGAAGGTAACAAGCATTAAAGTCGCCATTGTTCGTTACATCTATGCAACTTACTTTCATCTAAAAAGTAATTCGGGTGGATCAATCGATCTCTGTCAAACAATCTCTCCCGCTTTAGCACCATTTTATTGGGATAATGGGTCATTCCATAAATTTGAATAAATTGATTAAATGAGCATCGATAAATATTTGATAATTATTTGTTGCTGAGTGCTTTCGAAACGCATTTCTCGAAGATCGACTAGCAATGACAATGAGTTACTGATTGAAATAGAAAAAGGTTTCCATAAAAAAGAGGACGTCAAGATTCTGAAATGTCATCGAGAATGGACGAAGGACAGTTTTACGAATTTCTTTAATTGTCAGATGCGACTGAATGTTTGTCATATACATCGTTGTTAGAAATCTTTTCAAAACTTATTTTAATTTACTTGCAAAAACAGAAGTTCGGAATGAACGAACAGATTCGAATATTTTCCATGGAAACAAAAATTAATAATTGTGTATATCACGCTGTTAATGATTATTGGAATGGAAGATAATCAAAGAAAAGCGGGTTTTTTTGCTGATCAAATTTATTACTTTGTTTTAGGGACGGATAAAACAAATAAGGACTTAATTAGTTGAATTTTGCTAAGCAGTGACATAGCTTGTAGACTAAAACCGACATTTATTATTAGCTTTCAAAATATGGTTAAGATTAAAAGAATCTTGATGAAAATTTTAAAAATAAAAAATAGCCAAATTTTTTGAAATGCTGCCTTTTATCATGTTCTTTTACTTTTTAACTGCTTTCCAAGCAAACGTTTATAATTCTTTTTCATTCACTGCTCGAATTCAAAGTAATTTTTTCTTTTGAACGATCAAAAACATTGAAAGAACACTGAAAAAAACCAAATTAATTTTTTTCTGAACGATCAAATTTTCTATTCTTTTGGGAGATAAATTTATGGAAGTGCGCGTTTTTCTTTTCATTAAATTTCTTGAAGGATTTTTTTGAATTACCAATTTCATGCATATTTTTTGTCTCAAATTTGTTTCCAGGTTAGCTTTCTCGATCTTTTGAAACTTTCATTCCACATCGCAACAATTGCAATACCTCTCACCGACATGTATACAACCGTTTAAATTTCAAATAATTATTCCATTTCTTATTTTTCATATGTTTTTTTCTCTCCTTTAATAAATTTCCAACCTTCTCTTCAATTAATACGGTTAGCTATTCTTTGCTCTTTCGGAACTGCTAGTACTATGACTGCATTTATATCTCTTGAAACTGTATCCAAATACGGTGAGCGCCATTCTCTCCCATAATTTGACCTTTTCTTTTTCTCACCCAATTCCATTCAATATTCTCTTTCCTCTTCTCTTACAGTAACTATATTTTTTTGTATGCACGCAAATGAAACCATTCCAGTAAGATTGCACGTACGATTCCAATGGGATAATCTTATTGAATCATCGAAGATTCAAAATATTGGAAAGATGTGACGGTATCACAGTTACTCCTATCCTTCCTGTGCAAATTTAACAACGAATGGGTTTCTTGTATATCCTTCCATATCAATCATACACTGCTTGTCGTTGAATACTAATTAAGCTCAAGCAAATTTAAATTGTTGAATAACAGATTTACTTTTTTCTTGCTATGTTTATAATGAAATTAATTAATCGATTCAATCTATTTATTTAACCCAGAAATTTTTTGACGATTATACTCTTTATATATATATATATATTGATTATCCTATTATATATATTTCAGATCGAGGAGTTTCCTCTGTAACATCTCCCCACTTTTATTTTCAACATTCTTGTACTTCCGGTGGCTCATTATATTTGATACTTCCATTTTTCATTTTTCAGCATTAACTGTCGCACTTTTTTGGAGTGGAAAATCTTCATAGAAGATTATTGACTCAATTATCGGCTAATTCCGTAGTAGTTCTTTATGTTTCCATGAAGATAAAATTAACAGCACCGGATGTGCATTGAAAAAATATCAACTCATTAAACAAAAAAATCAGCCTATTAAGCGATCACGAAACTGATAAACAAGAGAAAAAGATACGAATATCAATTAAATGAGAAAAGCTCAAGTTACAAAAATTAAAATTACGAGAAAGACGCAAAAAATGATATTAAGAATGAAAACGAAAGAATGAATAAAAGGAATGAAAAAGAATAAAAAACTAAGAATGAAAGAAAAGGGCGCCACGTTCAGTATATTTATATACCAAGTAATCCTTACCACCTCTCCCTTTCACAATAATTTAACTGAATCAACACTGTGGAATTTTACAAACCGTTAATAAGACACTTTTAAGGAAATATATCATTTCAGCGGAAAAATTTCTGGATGAAAGATAATTTTTCAGGCACATTCTAGCCTGGACCATAAAAAAACTAAGAACAGAAAATTAATTTTGACTATTTTGAATGTGGCATCTGAAGGGAACCACTTACGCGAGTCCTTTGCACTCGAATTGTAGAACCTTCAGATGACAAGCTGCTCAGTCGCTGAGAATTGAAAATACTGAACCAAGCCAAATATGAATTTAACATCTTTGTCGCATCGTCTTCCGTAACACCTATCGACAGTAGATACTAAAATTTGAGATTTAATTTTCCTCATGAATGCAGAACAATTTACATTCTCAATCTTCTTTCCATAATTCATAAAATTACAGCTGAATTCGTTATTTCCTAGATTACAAAGTAAGTTCAAGGCAAAGAAAAAGTAAAAAGTAGTTTATAAAAGAAAGAACCATTTTACTGATGATACCATCCAGATCAGCAATTACATAAAACGACCGGTCCGCAAATAAATGCTTATATTTCGACAATTCCAACGTATTCAACCATCTGGAATAACATAGAATAAGCTTTTCGTAAAGTTAAATGATTTACTTTTTTATGATCTGAAAATCCGCAAATTCAGGAAAATGTTGCGGAATGTAGAAAAAAATAAAAGGAAAAAAGCGGAAATCGCAACTTACGAATCAATGGGAGTATTCTGTGATAGTGAGCCTGAGCTGTCGTTTACTGTCAACATGTCTTTATCATTTCTTTGGCCCTTATTCTTCAGCAAACTTCTGGTTAATTCGAAATTACCGACAATAGCACAAACTATTTTATACAGATGTCTTCCACGAATCTAGAAATGAATTTTTTCATTTTTTACTTTATTGAAAGTTCAGTCATAACAGATTTTACCTCCAATGAGTAAATTGTATCATCATCGTCCCAAGCATGTTGCGGTGTATTTTTTGTTGAAACGGAAACAACTTCCGCAACTGCCGGATAATGTTTGGCAGGTGGGCGTTTGTTACCTAAAAACAACAAAGAAATCCTTAACCAACACAAGGCTACTAGACAATTCAAATAGATCTAACCTATCGCATACAACCACCGTATTTCCAGATGATTGAAAAATCAAATTGGCTATCGAAATACGTGGACAGCTTTTTTTACTACTTTATACTTAAAACATATTACTATCTTATATTTAAATTACTTTACTTCGCTTATCTCTTATTGAGCTCATTTTTGGCTCTTAATGTCTTAATGTCTTGTTTCCTGTGTATAATAAGTTTCTGCATGAATTTAACACCCCAAATTTACATCTCCTTACATAAGATATAAATTTGAGACGTTAAATATAACATTTAGAGAAGGAAAGATCACACATTATCGATAAAAAAAAAAAAAACATAAACTTATAGAAATCAGTAACATTTCCAATGATTGCATAGATAATCGCAGGCAAAAATTGTCTTCTTTTCTTTCAGTTTTTCTTTTTTAGAATTTCAAGCTCTAGCTTAACAGAGTTAAAAAAGTTTGTTGGATATGAGACGACACGCTAATTATCGTAAGCAAGAACAAGCAACTTGGTACGCACACTAAAAAAGCTTACATTCATGATAAAACAATAGATTCTTAGCCACCAAGTTTTTGATTTATGTCACTGAAATAGCACAACTGTGGTTTTCTTTGACCATAGCACTATATGAATATTATTGTTTAAGTTGATTTTTTTTTTCTAAAATGTATTCTTACCAATAGATATACACTACTGTTAATATACTATCATTTACATTCTGAGTACCTGCTAAGCTAATCAAATAATAACACACATCAAAAAAAATTTATTCCAACTCTTAATTACGATTGTCAACGGTCGAAATCAATATTTTGCTTCCAGCATTACAGTTAAGAGCTAAAGCATGCAAGAATATAGCATTACAGTTAAGATCTGAAGCATGCAAGAACGAGAATATTTTTGTTCCCTACCTTTACTTCCTCTAAATTAAAACAGAAAATTTTTTAAAATGCTGAAAAGGAAACCTACGTGGCAAATTAGCAACATCCAAATTTGCATCTCGACTTGGAAGTGAACACACTTTTAGATGCATCTTACTTTCTCCAAGTAAACGATCACTAGAATTTGACCATTATTTGATATTGTGGTTCATAGGAAAACAGCTTCTGAGGAATTTGAATTAATAAAAATTTACCCATTTTCCAAAGAAAAACACAATACCACCTGCCGCCGATTGATACCACCAGCACAAGATGAATAGCACCGGAATTGCAGCATCAAGCATTTATTTGCATAAAGTGAGTCGAAAGGCACAATTGCAAATGAACGGGAACTTTCTTCGTCTTCTATTTTTTCCGTTAGATGTTGTGCTTTGGGATTATTGGTCACAATTAAGAAATGCTCTTCTTGATTTCCTGTAAAAGCTTCATGAAAGTTTTCGGAAGTGATAATACATGTGTGTAATTAGAACTGCAGTTGTAATAATGTTACATTAGTTCTAATTCGAAAACTTGAATTGGTAAAAGCTATGGAACCACTAGGACCATTTGTTAGCTTGTAAAGTTACCTCAGATAGAAAGTTAAATTCGTGCTTTTCCAATTCAGTTGAAAGTTTCTAAAGAAAATCACTTACTATCCCGTGAACGATGATAATCGCATCGACGAACTGGAACATGAGCATAAATGTTATCTGAATAAATGGCACAAATTCGGATAAACGATTTTGGGGGAGGAGGAATAGGACATTTCACTGCAAATATGACATTGGTATTCATCTTCGCAAAAAGTGAGCGACCTTTGAACTAAAAGTAAGCATGTCAGAGAGATAGAGAAAAAGATTACTTTCAATTTGAAATTCGAACTAATTTTTTCTTTTATATTTTCAAGTAAATTGAAAATGTAGTTTTCTATTGATAAAAAGACTATTTCCATCATTTTTCAAATTTTGAAGCTATTAAAAGTAAGTCATTATTAATAGCATAATCAAATAAAGATTGAACTGAACAATATGATTTTGGTGGAATAAACCTTTCTCTGTAACCTAGTACACACCCAGCTTGCTTTTGCAGAACTGTCAAGGAGATAGGTGACAATGAATAAACAAACAACAATAGTTTCAAAACTACGGAAATGTTTTAAATAAACAATTTCAATAAGTAGAAAAAGATTTTTAAATACATACGATGTAAGCACTTTGACGTCGTCCTTCCACCGTCACATCAAATTCTAGTTGATGTGGATCAGCTTCCGGTCTGAATAACGATTGATTTCATTTTGTTGTGAGTTGTAAAAAGCTTACAGCTTGTGCAAAATATTTTGTGACAAGTGAAAGGAAAAAAAGAACAAAACCTAGCAGCAGAAATTGATACTGATTTCAGTGGACCAATATTTATTTCATTTAATGCGTCAATACCACAACCACCAGAGAAATTTTCCTAAATTAACTATCCAAATAAATCAACAAATATGTGAATATGTATCGAGAACTGTAAGGCAACCATTCACTATAAATAAACATAATATTGCGAATCACAATATATAGCGATTGAACACGTACATCTCGGTTATCAAGTTGTGATAATACAATATCAGCGAAATTTTCACTTGTTGTTCGCTCAAAATCCATTGGCGGTATGTTCAACTAAAATATTTTTAATAATCATCTGTTAGTAGACTCACTCTAGTGATAGTTTTTATGCTTACCCACTAAAAAAAGAAACTTTAAAGTCAGAATAATTATCAGAAATTTACTGAGCTATCATTTCCCACTATCTTGGGAAAAAAATCCTAGAAAACATAGTTCTTCTGGAATTGTTTCAGGATATTTATTGGAATCTCTCTATTACATCTCAATTGAATTTCTTCATTCATTAAAATTTCATAGCTCATTTCTGAACAAAAAAATCTAATAATTCCAAAGTAAAGTTGTATTTTGTAATAAAAATTTGTAATAAATCGATACGTACCGTCAGAATATCGTCATTCATGTCGATAATTGCATTCTCAGTATTGGTGTTATAGGTGATACTAAAACAGAAATGATTGTATGTTTCTGAAACAACAGTTCTTAAACGATGTTTCTGATTCCTTGTAAAACCGAACTTATCCCAAAGTCCATGGTCAGTCGATTGTTGCAAACCAATCAATGGTGGAGTTCCAAGGGGCTGTTCGAATGCATCATGGACAGTTGATAATGATTCGATTGTTGCCGTCGCACGCTGTTCTTCGTTATTCATTTCCACTGCTCTGAAGTTCCAGACATTTTCATTTCAATAATTAAAATATGATATGTATTGCGTCCCTAACATTTTCTTCCTCCCAAATAATTTTATCAGATGTAAATTTACTAGAGTAAATATCGCTAGACTATCAGACTATCGGAAAACAAACAGATTAATATGGCAAAACTTTTATCAAAAAAAAAAAAATCATTCAAAAACAGAAAATTTCATCTCAAGCACATAAAATATCAAAGAGTAAACATGAAGATAAATATCCATTATGTTGTCCAGCAAAAAATGATATTCCATATAGTTTTAACAGACTGTAGATAATATGTAAAGGCTATTTAACGATATCCATCATCAATAATGAGACCGATCAGTTGACTTAGAATATACAGAAATCAATAATACAGTGTTGGAAATATCATTACTAAATATAATATAAGTAATTCCACACTTAACGCAACTTGTGAAGCAAAAAAAGGACATTGCGCATTGATACAAATACGCAACTGAATCCAAATACATTCCAAGCAAATTCTCTTTAAAACATAGTTTAAATTCAAATTTAATTATATAAAGTGGAAGCCAATCCACTTCATCTGAAAATACAGATTTTGGAAGCGTTGAAGTAAAATTTAGCAATCACATTTTTTAGTTGGAAATGTTGTAATAGACAATGATAAGTTGTCAAGTTATCTGTTCCTACACCAGCAAAACCAGCAGCCTAAAATTACAACGGAATGTTGTAACAGTGTTCTTTATCATAAAATATCTGTGGCTCGGTAACTCAGGTTTGTTCCATTTGCAGCTATTATTTTTCATTGGTCTGCAACAAACATTATTTTTTATCTCTATATTCTCTGATTCTTTAATTTTTACCCATCAAATTTGATATAACACAAAAACCATGAAATGCGGATAAAAAAAATGTAAGCTTTGGAATGTACTTTTATAACTTGATAAGGAAAGCCTGCCACCGTTACTATTGCTCTTTTGCATGGCAAATACTCCGATCGAATATGTGGGTTAAGATGTAATGGATAAGAATTAAATGTAACTTGAAAAAGCAAATTTGTAAAAGATAGATTAGACTTCGATCAATATCATACTAAATATTAAATTACTTTTATGAAGACTAAAATCAAATGTAGTCTACATAATAAAATTTATCTAAAGAGAACAGGACAGAAAAAGAGAAAAGAGAACTAAATAAGCACGAATTCTAAATTTTAATCTGAAAAACATAATATTTAAACTAATGAGACAAATATCCGTAAACAGTACACAAACCATGCAAATGTTTAATATTTCATTCCACATAATCAAGCTCTGGCGGTATTTCAAATTGCGCATTCAATGTTTTTTCATCTATGTTAAAATTCCTTTTGCACCATTTCTTCGCCGCAAATATATTGTCTGAAACATTAGCGAGAAATTGAACTTTGCTTTTTTAAATGATTCCGCAAAGAAAAAACTTATCATTCATGTAATCCAAAATTTAGCCGCTTTCAGTAAAATTATTTACCCGAAACATCGCAAACTTCATTTCAACTTTTACGTGCTTTGCAATAGACGGAAACGATGAAAACTTTTTTTTTCTATTCCTTAAGTTGGGAAATCCGAGAAGCCATCATCTGGAAAAGAAAGAAGGAAAATTTTACCGGTCCAACGATTTGCATCATCACGAGCCTTCGCGGTCTCACTTTCAAGACGAGCAATAGCTTCAGGACCTTCTTCACTTATTTTTTCCAATTTTTTAGTCAGTAATTCATGCTTCGTTTGTAGTTCATTAATTTGTAATTGTAACTTTTTGCGTTCTTCAGTTTCCTGCAAAAAAATTTGAGGGAGTGGAATAGAGAAATTATTTATAGAAACCTTTTTCTTACTACATAACAAACTCGTGCTAACTCATAACTTTCGAATCATCATTACAGTTCAGTCAGTAGTACTTTTTGGTGCTGAATTTATTATGTCCAGGAGTAGGTTATTTATCCATTTATAAGAACAGATTTATTTCGCTAACTTACAAATTATTCTATTAAAATCCTGTAACTTATTGAGTTGAGAGCAAAAAACTAACTTCCTTTCCTTTCTTTGCCGCAACAATATCAGCTTTTACTTCTTCTAATTTTGCTTCCAGATTCAAAATCCTTTCATCTAATTCTTGTAACTGTTTCTTGCGCTGAAAGCAAAAATTAGGAAAAAAACGAATGTCCATGACATCAATAATACAGCAGATATTTCATTTGTCGACGAGAATATCAAAAATATCCCAAAATTAACCAGATGAAAATTTGACAAATGTATATCTCTGTGAAGATATGGTCTGTCATATACAAATAAGTCATTAAATATATTTTAACATATGTCTTTTTTTCACTACTAATTTCTCATCTCTGCCATTTCTTTTATTTCATTTTGGGTTGAAATTTGTATCAGCATCTACTAGCAATACCCAAAATACTGCTTGAAGTCCTTGAAATATGCAAATTACTTATTAATATCTGCTATAATATCTAAGATACTACTACTAAGATCTTTGAAATACTCATTATAATAAAGCTTTTCGATGGGTTCAGTTCGAAATTAAGTCATCAATCTGATGAAGAGAACAAGAAAACAATGTTTCTGCCACATTTGGAGAATAAAGAAGAGAAGGAAAAGAAAAGAGTCTTACTATAATCGTTGCTTGCGACGGAAATGCCCAATAGCAAACGAAAGTACCAATTTTTTCACACTCGACCAAACCTTCATCAACGAGTAATTGCGTTATTTCTTTCACTGATTGCGGGACGATTCCTTTTTGTTTCGGAGCAATTTTTTCAAGATCCTTCATCTGAACCTTTCAAAATGATTAATTTTAGATTTCAGGCATTTTGTAACAGTTTTGCTCGAAAATGCCCTGTTGTATAATTGAATTTGTGATCAACAAAGTTTGAAGCACTTTTCGAGATAGCACGCATTTTTCTAAATTTCTTTTTCTCCCAAAGTTTGACTTCCGTACTACAATATAAAAACAAGTGCTTCAAATCTATAGTCTTTCCTTTTTCGGATCAAAAAATTTCATGGAAATAACTTTTTCTACTTGCTACTAAAAAGTAGAGACCGCGTGTCTTTTCCCCAAAAAAAAATTACCTGAAAAAATTCATTACTTTCGTAAAATAATTCTAACATTCGAGATCGCTTTTCTTCAGCTGTTAAACCCTTCTTTTTGGAAGCCTAAATATGAATCCACCAATATATGATAGCACAATTTATGAAATATAATTTCTATATTTCTAAATAAATTTGTAATCATAGGCTATCACATGGAATCTCCAAATTTCGACTCGAAAATGTGACAGTTTGCAAAGAATCAACAGATAATAAAGATGGATATGAGTGGGTTTAATTAATCTATAAATACTCGATAAATTAAAAAACAAGAATGATACTTGAAAAATTTCTGATAAGTTTGTGCTGTAAAACTTTATTTTATTTCCTATTACTGTCAAACAATGTTATTCGCTAGATAAAATAACAAAAATACAAGATAAGATGAAATTATTGAATGAATTATAATCATTTAGAAACGGTAATGGCAAACATTAAAGGATTATAAATAAAACTTGCCATTGTCGTGTAATATCTTTATTCAACAAGAAATTTATCAATTCTCAAAATCTTAAGTGAGATATTGGACTAGTTCCTGGAAAAAGAAAAATTTTTTAGAAAATTTAAGAAGTTCAAAAAACAAAAAAATCAGTGAGAATTAAGGTACAATAAGAATTACAGGCTCTTATTTATGCTATTTCACATTAGCATCATCTTAAATTAGCACGTACCATAACATTTCCTTTGATCTCATCTAAATACTAGTAGTTTTTCACCAAGACAATTCCATGATTAAAAAATATGACATTTTAATAATTCCGTACAATGATCCACAGAAATAAACGAAGCAAAAAACATAGGGCATATGCGTCGAATTAAGGATATTACGTGTGTAACACTTCTAAGTTGTTCTCGTCACCATTTTGACATCAATCAGCTGCAATCTTACTGTCTGGGTGAGAGACCCCTCCTACCAGTTTTCCACCAAAATTGCACAGACAGATTAGAATACAAGAACTATACATCAAAAACTCGATGAACGGTCAAACACTCTCTCTTCAGACAATCACGTCTCCTTTATGATAGTTGTTTCTCACGCATCCCTCTTCACATCTAACATAGCATTCACCATAATGTCATGAAATGGACAACGGTACGCTACGTGCATTTGAGAATAAAACATGCAGCTAATTGAACGCATCCAATCCTGCTAAGTGTACAAAAAAATAAGTGCACACATAAATTTGTAAATCCAATTTTTTGAAGTTACTTGCTTCGTGAAGTTTTAAACTTAATTTATAAAACTTGCATATTTGTGCAGAAGATTTTACACTTTTTACATATATTACATTTGGTAAAAGTTCCAATATGTTGAACGTCATTATGAGCCCTAAAATCAACTCATGCTAGAGATTTTATGACTTCAATAATTTGCTGTCACAGCTTCACGTCGTATGTTCAGTTGCCCTTTCGACACCTCTGTTATACATTTGAGAACAACAGTTGCTTAATATGCCCATCTCTCCAAAAATTCATATCCTAGGACAGATCCGTCTCAACAAGTTTCTAGGACCGGAAAGATTTGAGTGGTCATAAATTTATTCTGCAGTGAATGAAAATATCAACCAGAAAATTTACTACTAAATAATCCAAAAAATTCAAACATTACAGTCACTAACTGTATATATCACATCTCATGTGCATAGAATGCATAAAGATGCCAAATGATAAGGGAAGGTAACTGAAAATGTGGCTCAGAAAAATAATTTTGAATTTTAAGGAAGAAAGGAAAGTATAACGAAGAAAAATTTAATAGTGGATGAGGATATTTGAATTTCCGTAATCCACGTAAAATAGTTTTAAGTCCTCGTAAGCATAAAAGGATTGAAAAAAAAAATTTGTGACTAAGAATTTATTATTCAAGTTTGGCCCTTTAATATTTTAAGAAAGATTACAGTTCTCCGTAAAGCAATACAATACATAACAAATTCTTTCTACAATGAACAAACGAAAGTAAAAAAAATAACAGTAGATAATAAGTGAGGAAAGCAAAGAAATGAAGGTAAAGTAAATAAACAAGGAATACTGCGAAATTAAAAAATAGTAAAATTTTATAAATGAATCACTCGAACAGAAAAAAAACCAGCAGATAAAAGTGAAATGTAGGAGTGAGATAACACATTAAAATGTGGGATTAAAATGTGATGTATCATGAGAGAGTTATTAGATATATAATACCATTCTTCCTACTTGATAAAGTACTACGCAACAATTCACCGATTCAGGTTTGAAATTAATCCAGCATATTTTTATTCGAGGTTTCTTTTTATTCGATCCGGCATTGAACGATTCTGATAATTTTGATGAGAACTTTCTTCAGTCCGTCTGTTACGTACTGGTGATCTGACTGGTCTTCTACGACACTCTGCAGAAGGACTTCGGTATTCGAATCGATTTCTAAAACCGTCTATTACTATATGCTGATCTTCCTGATCTGTCACTTTACGATTTGACATCGACATCATGCATTTAGTAGGGTTTAATTTCGTGTTCCGACGTGACTTGTGGGAACTGCTTGATCTAGAAGAGCTGAAATGTGATCGCTGATCATGATCAGATAATTTATCTGGTGATATATGTGTCGTCAAGACACGATGACACTGTTGCTCTTTGCATTTATGCGATTCTGATCGTTTTCTATCATGTGATCTCTTTTCTGATTTAGCACAAAAACTCGAAACAATGCTCGCATTGGAAGTCTCTTGCGTCTCTTTACCTCGAGTCACATGATTTAATTTCTTATATCGCTTCATAGAATATTCTGAAATGAAATCTATTCGTTCATTAAAAAGCCTGCTAGTATTTCAAGATTTTTTTTATAATGAAAAAAAGTACAATCCGCGTTAATCCTTTAAATTCAAAGATTCTGAAACTGGATTCCGAAAAAATCACTTGTGAACGATAACTCACCATTGAAATTGTTGGCAACTTCTGCTGGTTGCCTGTTTCGTCTCTCTTGTTGTAGATGGGTTAGAGTGATTTTATCCGAGTTTCGCTGAATATCATGAATTAAGTTCTGCAGTATCACCATCTATTTAAATTTAATAGAAAAACAACAAAATCATTACCTCCAGAGAATTGAATAAATGTTCATTTTTATCCTTATTTCCATTATTTTGTTACTAATCTGAATGGCTTCACTTCAGGTCCTAACACTGCCAATATTTCGGATCCATCCGAAGCAAAAAAAGTCATAATCTCTTTATTAATTGTTGGCGCAACAATACTATGTACTTACTAAAACATTATCTATAACAGCCAAATGTTTTTAATATGCAACATACTGTTTTGGGGGCAAGAAGGCTGTTTGTTGAAGTAAGTGTTGGCTTCTGTGGTAACTCCAATACTACCGGTAATCCATCCGGATTAATGTCTAGATAATTCGCTGCAAGCCATTCTTCCATTTTTTCCAAATTATCGAATAACATTTCGATTGCATAACGTCCTTTCAATACTTTGATATATTTTGGTTTCAGTGAATTATTTCTTAAGCATATCTGATGTTTGCACTTCGGACAGTTCATTATGCAGTTTCCTTGCAATCTGAAAATCATTTTAACCAACACTTTTAAAAATAACTGATTACTGCATTTGATACATTATGTAGAAAAGTGTGGGATAGGGCCAATATGAAGCACACTATCATAACTCTAGCATTGCTATCATTATGTTTTGACAAGAATAATTCCTGAAAAAATAAGAATTTAATCTTTATTTTTTGTAATAGTATCATAGCTTATCGGTATAATACCTTTCCATTCAAATAAATTTGGCATACTTTAGCGAGATAGATGTGAGTGGAAAGATATTTTCCAGTGCTTCCGATATGCTTTTAAAGAAGTGGGCAAGCCAAAGCACAACTAATAAAAGCCGGGATGTTTAAAACACACTGAAGCGATGTTTAAAACACACTGACGCCAACATGATGCGAATTAGTTTAGAAGAAAAAAATTGAAATTATTAGAAATGACAATAGATACTCATGATTTTTAAAAAACATAAGTGTTTCTAAAATAAGTACCATAGCAATTCAAACTAGCAATTAAATCATGAAAAATAATGGCACCGAGAGACTAGTAGATCATATGTCAAGTATGAAATCTAACTCGTCAACTAAAAACCATTATTTCCAAAACCAGAAAAAAATGTCCACTTCGGAAACTTTCTTAATATCAGCTATTTCCTTTTTAATCATATTGATAAAATTACTTCATTTCAAGCTTCTTATTTTCCTTTTTGAGAGTTGCAATTTGTGCACGCGCTGTTACCAGCAGAGAATACATATTGCGCACATAAATTTCCTTCTCTTCGGCAAATTTTTTTTCTAATTCAGTGATCTGTTTTGTCTGACTATTTGATCCCTCATGGAACATCTGGTTTTCATCCCTGACAACATTCCTTGCTTCGGTCTCACCACCTGTAATTGTATAAAATAAAACGAAATGCTAAAAAAAAATTTTAATACATACGTGGGTGAAACAAAGAGGGAAAAAGAGAAAGGGGAAAAAAATGAAACACTAAATCCAACAGTAAATAAACCAGCAAACGAATGAACTGATTTAAATGATGACATCTTCGAGAAAACCTACAATTTAGACATCCAGATACTGTTACATCAATCATAACTTCGAATTTGGAAAGATCCATTCCTGCTAGTTGCTCTTTTAAATTCCCCTCCGATTCTGATGGCATACATAAGTCCATGGCCTCATTACCCTGCATAACTATCCTTGACGGTTCATCTAAATCGTGAAATTCCTTACTATATTTTTAAACAGTCATGCGTAAAGAGAATTGCCGATTTTGTAGACAATTTCAAGTGATAAATGATAGTATGTAAAAAACTATCTTGAATTATCATCAGAAAATTACTTTAAGTTCTAGGTGAATAACGATAAGCATATCTATGCTAATGTGCTGCAAATAAGTGAGTTGATAGTTGAAATGAACATAAAATTTTTCAAGTTATTTTTTCTGTAAAATAAAAACAAACCTAATGATTGGAAAATCCAGCTATCGTCAACTGGTACCTCTTCCACTAAATCTTCTTGCATTTCGTCTTTATGTACCATTGTACTTTTATTTGTTATGTGTTCTGTACCCATAGTTAATGCTGTCATCTTTTGGTGAAATTCATTTGCTGTAATAATTCCATCACTGCACACAATTTCGTCGGAAAATCCACTATTATCATTATCATCATCATCTGATTCGTCGTCTACATTGGATTGATACTCCACCAATTCATCTAAAATTCATAAATGTCCATAAAGTCATCAAGTAATATCGTAGTACGTAAATCTTTGCTGAAACAATATAATATGGCAATCTGAAAGAGGAAAACACTGGTTAAGAAATTTGACTGCTTTGAATGATACATGCAGTAGCATTAATAATTTAGGCACCAAGCGATTCTTACTCGTACCATAGCAAAATGAGGAGAGGTAAATAAGACATAAAGAGTAAACAGGAATAAAAATTGCTGTGTCTTTTTACTTTTTGCATTTGCAAAAATAGTTCAAGCAAATTTCTAGCACATTTTTAGATAACACCTCCATTGCACTAAAGGAAGAGTAAGGCTATGATATTATTCAATAAATTAAGATAAATTCAAATGTTAAAGTTCCAGTTCAAATTAATTATAATCATTGAAAATCAGTTTGATACTTAGATATACTGTTGCATGCATTTGTTTAAATTCCAAATATTCAATCAAATTTCATATTTGATATCTAAATAACATCAAAAAAGTGAAAGAAATCTATTACCTTGAAAATTTGAAACCTTTAATTCGTCATCCAACTGATCATCATCGATCACCCTCTGATCCAGAAAACATTTCTTATCATCTTCTTCATCCATTTCATAATTATGGAAGTCTTCCGATTTATTTTCTAGATTATCGTCATTTATTTCAGGAAATATAGCTAATTGATTAGGAATTTCCAAACTGTCTGAATGCAGTGATTCACTATTGGCATGATGTAAGGACTGGAAGCACTTTGTCGTCAAATTCATTCTTTTATTGATTGCTACATCCGAATATTCGGTAACATTAGATTTATTAATATTAAATTCCTCATCATCGTCACATATTTCGCCTTCTTCCAGATCATCGTTTAACCCTTTCGGCATTTTTCTGAAATCAGATAATATTTCCGATTAAAATAACCAGTGACATAGTTGTGGAAATGGAAGAAGAACTATGCGAATGATTCTAAAATAATGGTTTTTTTTATTTGATTTCTGGGCATGATTTTTGGACAATGAAATAGGAGGTGATGGAAATACTTCAGGAAAATGAAATCAAGAAGAAAGAATACTGATAAAAAGAACTAAAGATAAATTTTGCTAGAAAAGCGAAAATGACAAAAAAATGACGATTGCCGAAACCAAATTATGAGTTAAATTAAATCTACAAATTCAGATTTGGTATCACGTAATCATCACCATTCCTGTGAAAGTCATGATAAATAAATCTATTTTAAACAATAAAGTATGACAGTAAAAGTAGTCTGAGACAGACTGAAACGAGTATATAACTAACTGATTAACTTCTAAATATACTGTTAAGCAGTTACAATAGGAAAAATGCAAATATGAACCTATCCTACTCGATAGCAAATCTCTCATAATGATTTCATTTGTTAAGCAAATCCTGAATTAGCATTTGTAGTTCGTGCTACTACCAACGATAATAGCTTGAATTATTTAGCAAATACTTTTCAAACTAATCCATACGAGTTGCTCATTTTTCCTTGAACAGATCTATCAATTTTTTTAATTGATCCAACTGTACGGGGAATGAGAAGTATCTTCCAGGATATGAATGTATTGAAAAATAACCGAACAGTAGTTGACATGAATGATAATCCAATAAAAAGAGGAGCAGGATAACTACCCTTTGATCACTGTGTTAACGAAAAGTTTGTGATTATTTTATATATTTATAAATGATTCAGTAAAATTCCTAAAAATGCATGTATAGAAAAGACGAACGTGAACTGCAGGAAATTAAGCACATTTAAAATATTAATTACCGTACCTGCAGATGAAAAAGCAATAACGAAATTTCGAATTTCAACAGAATGGAATCGTTAATTTCGAAAACGTAAAGTTTGGAGTGTTATAATAAGTCAGCAAATGATAATTTGCCAAAAAAAAAAAACTAACAGCAAATCAATATGATATATAATAAATGCAATAGCAAGCGACAGAGATATAATGCATATGTCAGATAACATATGTCAGGTAAATGATAAAATAGCTAGCAAATTAACTGGTGAAAAATTATAGGAAAAGTTGCACGTAAAATACCGAATATTATCGTCAAACAATTAACATAATGAATCATAAATGACTGATAGCTATATTAATAAGAGATAAGAATATATTTATAAATTATTATTAAATAATACGCTGACAGCATCAGTTATCAACGCTATTAATGATCAATTATATTTACAAACATTTATACAATCACCGTAAAATTATGAGTGTTAATGCGCAATTCTCATGGACTCATTTTATTATCTGTCCACTGCCTTTAATCTTTAACCTTGCAAAGAATTAAAAAATGCGGATATGATTGCACGAGGAACTTTTCGGATGATATTTTATTTTCCAAAAATTTTCAGGTTTTGCATCACCCTCAGACCCGGAAACATATAATGCTGGTCATGATCTCCTACAAGCAAAATGAGAAAGATGAAGAAGAGGGAAGAAAGAGAAAAATGAAAGAGAGAAGGAGGGAGCAAGAACCTTACCATCAACAATGTTACTGCCGTCTTCATTTTTCTTCTTCGTTAATCGTACGAGCAGTCATCAATGTATTTCACATTGGATGACTTGAGTTTTTTCCTAGATTACTGTTCTTTCGACGAAGAAATTCAAAGTATTACCGAGATATTTCATTAGAAGGGTAATGAGATGACTAAGATAAGGTTTTTCTCGATGAAATTGTGATATTTTACGAGCAATCAGAAAATCGAAAAAACATACTGCGTGCTAGTGAATGAGTAGTTGATGATGGTTGAAATCACCGAATTCGTTCTTGGATTATAATCAGGGCTTATTAGATCGTTGATTTAGTTTATTCAAGTTGGCACTCAATCGTTTTTGTACGGTACCTCACTATACGTTACTACCGCAGTTCCAAAAATACCAATTCTTGGTCGCTAATCAATTTTGGAAATATTGACATTAATTTTCAATGTGATCAAATTCTGAAGATATTCCTAATTATCGGTTTCAGAATTTAATTAAATTTGGCTGCTCTATTTTTGCATCTACCACTGAAATTTTGGCATTTGGGATTTGAAAGCATTTGAAATTCCTAGATCAAACATCCAATTTCAATCTCTCTATTTAACAATTTGTTGATTTTGGATAACTTTATGCCATCCACAGATTGAAAAAAAAGTAGAAAATAAATATAGAGATTGAAAAAGTAGAAAATGAACCATAGTAATAGGTCTTCCTCTTCCCCAACATTCGACACTAATAGGACTAAAGCATTTCGAAAAAAAATTCAAAATTTATATAATCCCCTCAAAGTTCAGGTCAAGACAATAGAGCTGCAAAATGCCACCAAATCGAAAAAATGCCGCGAAATATCAAATTTAAAATTTTCCCTGATCCCGTATTTATTGGCACGTATCACTTTCAATTTATACATATTCAAATATTGATTTAATTTGATTTCAAATATGAGATGACAAATTATTCGATTATCAGTTTGATTTCGAATATAAACTGATACATTATTCAGTTGGCAATGTGTGATGATAGTTTCAACATTGCGACAGTGCCTCGTCATGCTAAATTTGGAGCACAGACTGGTAACGGTGATGGCGATGATGAGAGTACGTTGGGCGACCGATTCTTTGTATGTTATTGTAGTTATTTTTCTTCCAAATGGAAAATTCATTTTTTAAAGGAATTAGTTTTAATTCCAAAAATTCGATAAAATTTAAGAGAGTTATCTGTTATAATGTTTAAATTTTGATACAAATTTGTTCTTTTCAATTTATATGTTCTGCTGTCTAAATAAGCGCTTTATGAGGTAGAAACTTAGTGGAAAGGAAATTTAGTGGGTCATTAGTCAGTTAATGCTATGCTTGATTATTCTAAATTTTGAATTGTGGGTTGCATGGCGGATGTAATATTTGAATGACCGCTAAATGGTGATTTAAATCAGAATCCTCGGTATTCTGGACTCTGATTTATCATTAATGAAAGAGCATTCTGTGATTCCATGTCAAATATCATCAAATAAAGTTTTAAAACGGTATATGTTTAGATGATTTTATTTTCTCTGTGTAGAAAACGCCGCGGTTTCGTCGTCATATTGACGAAAAAGATTTAGCTCGCAAACGGAATAAGGAATAGTCATTTTTAGGTGAAAAACACGGATTTAAAAAAGAAATCCCATGCTACATCCTATAAATTGTTTCCATTTCTTACATCATTATCATTTTCTTTTCTTTTCAGGATTTGTTGCCTTTGCAAGCAAATTCCGTAGCAAAGGCAGATTTGGGTAATTGTATGTCGTTGCGTGATAGGTGTAAGCCCGTACCATCCAATATTCAACAGCATTTGGAGCAAATACCTACAGTTGCAGTTACTGCTACAGCTACAATAACAGATACTACTAAAGTTACAACAGTAGGTACAATTGACGGATCAGCAGAAAATATTCACGGTAATGTCATCTGTGAATAATAGAAAGATACGAATATTTGAAAATTTGCGGTCAACCAGCAAATTTTCATTTATACAAATAAATAGCCTTAAAAGTGATGTAAATTATTCTTTATTTTGAAAAGCAATATTAAATTTAATTTTAGGCGATGCACCATTTGAACTTAATCGTCTGGCAATGTTTCGTCCATCATCACGTACACGTTTGTCCGGGTGTCGGTCGAATACAGTTCTACGGGAAGGTATATTTTAGATATTTAGGTTATTTTGTACATAATATCTATGGAATCTCTTTAAGGAATGTGCCATAGCATTTTCTGTTCATAATTTTTCATTTTTAAGCTCTAGGCAAATATTCTAATGGTGAACAAAAATTGAATAATTCTGTCAAATATTTCAAAATTTTTGCAGAAAATACAGTACATTTGCCGATATGCACTGTGGAATTGAGTTGCCATGAAAATTTTGGCCTAAATAGTTATGTGGATAAGGAAACAGTAAATCACACTTCAAAAATTCCTTCCAGTGGTTCAAATCAGTTAACGAAAACATTACGTTGCAACGTTTCTCGTCCATCGTTTCCTACTCAAGTTAGCCATGTACAGCCCGTTGAAATGAAACAAAGGATGGGATCAGTGATATATCAACCGATAATCAAAGTTCGAGCAATAAGTGCTGAACCCAGAATACAAAAACCCGCAATGGGCTTCATGCGTACAAATAGTTCATCGATTAGGAGAACAACGGAAACGGCTGTTAGAACTCAATCCCGTGGGCCTTTACGTGTTCGTTCTGCAAGTACTAATGCTACTGCAACCAATAATATTGGGGCAGAAGCTGAAAATGCTGTAGGGATAAAGAAAGTAACGATGGGTTTTCGTCAGAATAGAGCGAATTTAACTAGCAGAACCGTTGTAAGTTCAGGAAAGATGGCCTCTAAACCAGAAGCAACGAGAAAATCACTATATGCGGGACCTGAAACCAGAGCACGAGCTAGAATGAAGGAAAGGTATTTCTGTTAATAATTTCAAAAATCCTGATTTGCTTCTGTTGATTAACATCGTTGCTCTGTTCAGTCAAATTTTCCCATGAAGATGCATATGCTTTGCATTGATAAATATAACTACGAAACTTATGAAATCTTCAGCGGTAAGTCAAATAAATAAAATAAAAGGGTATATGTTTGAAAAAGTACTATAAGAAGCTCAATTATTTTAGCAATGAAAACTCGGCAGTGATGAGAATCAATCCAGCTGTAAGTACACCAAAACAGTCGGTGCACACAAAATCAGTTCACTCTCGTCCATTGTCACAAATGAATTCAAATATTACAAGAAATGCTGTTGCGAATAGTATTGCAGTGTGTAACACTAAGGTTGGCAGTAGAAGTTTCTTTTATTGTATGAATCTGTTGTATGTTAATACCATTTGATTATTTAATGAACGGTAATATGCTTTCACTTGTAGGGTAAGGATTGAGAAATTGCTTAACAGTGCATAGAATTTTTAAGTGAATATATTTGGCGGAAAAAGGAATGGAATTTTTTCTTTTTATTAAAAAGAAGTGACTCTTTTATAGTCATATCGTCATATCTTAATTCTTAAGTCATTGCAACAACCCTTAAGTGGAGGTTATCAATAATAAGAAAATTACTTTTTGGGAATATGCAAGCAGATAGAGCGATTCCACTAGATTTAAGAAAAAGAATTCGAATAAATTAGTACAACTTGTCAGTTCATAATATGAAAGTATAACATACCCTTAAAAAAAATAGAAGATTTAAGGAATATGTATTCATCTGATCAGACTTTTCAAAACTCATTTTTTGTATTTATATTGCCACATATTTAGAAAGTTGAAATCGGTCACGTGTCACGTCCGCGTACTCGTGTAGCTCATGAACCTATTCGCGTCCGAAATACTCCAGGTGTTATCTTTTTCCTGTGTTCAATCAGCCGTGGAACACATACGTCACAAGAATTTATGAACTTTTTGAAACTTGGAAACATGCTTTGTTTGAAAATGAGCCATTGCATGATATAAATTTAAGCATAGGCATTATAAATTGTAATCATTACGGTTGCAATTATTTGCTTTAAAATATACATTCAATATATATTTTAAAGCAAATAATATACATTTAATTTTTCATCTTATATTAGCTGCACCTATAATTTATTTGTACAAGTTTGTCATTTTACCCACTTTTAGGAATAGTCAAAAATGGCGATAGTCTTCCACCTGTCGAAAGTGAAAGTCGTTTTCGGCAGTCACTGACTCGACGTCCAAAAGGGGGTGATTCGCTGGACCGAGATGTAACTAAAGCAGAAGGTAAAGAAAATGGTGAGGCTTCCTTTAAAGATTCCCTGTACTTATCCGTATTTTTCGCCCGGATATTTATGTAAACAGGATAATATTTGAACTTGGCGAAGTTTATATTTGTTGTTATTCGGCAAAATCCTTCGCTTCCCACATTTTATGACGAGTGGTAAATTTTAGATGAAATTTGGACAGTTGTTGCGAAAAAACCAGAGTCCATTCTTGAATTTGCACCCTGTTTGCGAAGTCGTGTTGCAGCAAAAGTAAGGGTTATTTCTCGAAAAAGCTTGATACAATTTAGTAAAATGACCAGGAGATGAGATTTGAACTTATTTTAATTCTTTTTTATGGTGAGACACTAGAAATTTATTGTTTTCTCATCTTGAGTATAAGTTTTTTTTTGAGTTTTATGCTTTTCATCAGTGATAAATGTTGAACCATTGGGTTCATATGTACTGTTAAAATGATGGATGAAGAAGATAAAAGAGAGATAGAAAGACTTTCATGAAAAAGGGCAAATGTTGTTCTTGGTGTTAAGGATTAAAAAGCAAGCGTAATTAGCTGCTTTCAATGAATTAGTGGGTAAGGTAAGAAAATGAGACTGATAAACATTTAGTGCAACCAGGATTTGCTGTTGTAAATTTTTTTCTTGAGATCTTGATTCTTCATCCCAGGTACTTACCTGCTAGATTTAAACAATCCATGTGAGCTGCTCTAATATTGCATGCAGCCGGTATAGGTATTTTGGTTTGTTGTTTATTAAATATTGGATTATCCGTCAAAAGAAATGTTGTGATTATCCGTCAAAAGAAATGTTGTAAAATCTGATTTCAGTGGTCCTTTAAATATGTTTTATAATTATCGATTTTCAACTTTGAGGAACGATTTTCAACTCTAAGGATTACAAATTAATGCATTTGTATTTCGGGAATTTTTTACGCTTTTCAGAAAGTGCAGTCTACTACACCTACCATATCTGGTACTCATTTCACAAGGCCTACAAAAACAGGGCACTCGAAACACGGTGGAAGTGATATTCTTCCAGCTCCACGTCGACGAACTGAGGCGGAAAGAGAAGCATTCTTCAGACGTCTAAGCACACCAAAGACAATTACTACGATCAAAAAATGCACCAAATGACGGGTGGGATTACTATCCATCATTTGGTATATTGAAAATGAAATGGAAGTGAAAGCCGGCACAGTCCAGTAAAGATACAGAAATAAAATTTGAACATGTTTGGATTCTTGTTTTGTAATGGAGTGAAAGCCGGTACAGTCGAATAAAGATACGGAAATAAAATTTGAACATGTTTGGATTCTTGTTTTGTAATGGACTATTTCTGTTGTTTTCTTTTCTCTTTACTGTATATCATCTTTTTTCTCTTAAATTTTGTCCCTTCCTGTACTAATCACATTCCTAATTTAGGTAGGGGCAACGAATTGTATTCACATATAAATTTTACGTCCCTGAAAATTTGAATAAATCTATCAATGTTTATCTCCTATCAGTTCTAAAAATAGTATTTTGCTCATCCATATTTTTTGTTATTCATCCCACATGCACGCGTTACTAAAATATAGCCACATCGACTGACTGTATTCATGTATCTTATTCAGAGATTATCATTATAGGTCAGGAATCGTTTGAACTGTTCTGTGAATAGCAAAACTAATGTTTGCGTAAGTGGAAGATTTGTGAAGTTGCTTTCTTAATACTTAGAAATTCGCAGTATTTGTTTTCTGGACTACTAAAATCCTGCGATTCCTAAATTAGAATAGATTTCCCAGTACTCCTATAATTTTGAAAAACCTGGTTTTTAAGATGTTTAAACGAAGAAAAAAATGGTTTAACGGTTGAATTTTTTTGTTCCATTTCATATATCGCTAACACTTTGTTGGATTCAGGCAAGCTTTTATTTCTAACTTTTGGTGCTTACAATCTATAATGAGTAGAATATATTTTACATCCCGCTGTTTTAGATGTATAAGAAATAGTAAACTTCATAATATTAAAAGTTCAAAATGTTTTCAAGGTATCGATTGATGAACCACAGAGCATTTATATATGGTAAATATGAAATTATTCTAATTTAGATCAGTTGTGTAATTTGGACTGAATTAAATGGAATTCATCATCTACATAAAAGAAAGCTTGTATTACGTCATATTTGTTGTTCCTCAATATTTCATTACTTTATCCTTTCGTATTTTTGTTTCTTCAGTTAGTAACTTGCAGTGTTAAGAAAATTAGGAATAGATTTTTCATTACAAGAATAAATCATTAAGGCAGCGTCTTATCGATCGTTTCTTTTGGAGCTATTGCGATGCTCTTTCGTATCACCACTTTTTTTTTTTGCTCTTCGGTCAACGGTTATGGGAAAGTCCTTTCGAATTTCCCCACCAAATTCTGCATTCTTTACCCAAAAAAAGTCTGAGAGTGCCTGTCTGTCTCACTGCTATCACTACTAACCATAGCATGCAACTGAATGACTTGTCATCTAACAGTCTCTAATACTGTCAGTTTGCTTTATCGACTGAATTACAACGATTGTATGTCGCATAGTCATCATTCGATTCGGTCGATCGAATGATACATTTCGAATCAGTACTAACTTCTCTACAGTTTAAGTTCTATAGAAATAATTTTTAATCCACTAAATATTATTAGTTATCAATAAAATTCGATCCAATCTTAAACATTCCCAGCATTCAATGAATGGATGGAATTTAGCCTCAGAGATATTGAATAATTGGAACATAGAGAAAGGGAGAGAGAAAGAGAGAGAGAGAGAGATGGTTTAGTAGGAACATTAGTTGGATGTGTTATCGATTTCATCACGCGTGATATATTCTCTTCGTGCTCAATCGGAGTTATATATTTCATTGATTTTGTTTTAAATCTATGTATCATCTAGAATGTTTGTTGGTAATGAAAGGTACTATTCTTCATGTCAATACGCTAAATTTAGTTCATTGTTTTGATTCTTTTCTTTTTTTACAGCAAAGAAAAGAGTTCGGGAATTTTAGCATAATGTCACGACCCAAAGTATTCTTCGATATTACTATTGATGGAAGCAATGCAGGACGAATTGTGATGGAGGTAAATATTGCAAAAATTGATGCTTAGATTCCCTAATATTTCTTGCACTTGGGACTTTTTCTGAATATGCAATGCGATAGTGTAGTTATCGACAAACTTGACATGACTAGATAAAGATCATCAACTATATAAATCTTATGCTTTTTGATTACTTAATGTGATTGTAATTTCCGATAACAAACTCCAGAAGCTTTTGAAAAACGTTCTATATTAACGGTATAGTTTTTCCTGTTTACCACAATGCGTTTAAGATAATTTTTCCTGTTTACCACGAATGTGTTTAAGGTAATCTTTTCCCATTTGGATACAAAGTACTATTTTTTTTTCTTTTTATGTTTTATATCTATGCATGATATAGTATTATATTTTTTTCCTCAGCTTTTCGCCGATATTGTACCAAAAACAGCTGAAAATTTCCGTTGTCTTTGTACCGGAGAAAGAAATGTGGGACGAAAAAGCGGCAAAAAATTACATTATAAAGGATCAAAGTTTCATCGCGTCATACCCAATTTCATGTTACAGGTTTGTTGTAATTGATTAAATTTTGTCGGGGGTTGGAAATCAAAGCTCGAAAAATATCACTCGGATGTCATTTCGAAATTGTTGAAACGTTTTTTCGTGAATGAATTTTTGTTCGCAAAAATTTTGATTTGCCATGGAAATTGTATTTTAGAGCAAAAATAAAAGAGCATTAGTGTTTGTAGATTCTAAGTTTTTTATTACATTCCCAAAATAGAAATTTATTTTTTTCTTTAGGGTGGTGATTTTACACGCGGAAATGGTACAGGTGGTGAATCAATTTATGGGGAAAAATTTCCTGACGAGAACTTCCAGGTATTTGTTTTTCATCGTTTGTTTCCACCAGTGATATTTCAAGAACTATAACTACTAGTCAAGTATTGTCTTACCACTGAATGCTTGAATCGATAACCATAAAGTAACACTTTCATGTAGGCTGTTGATTAAAGCTGGAAGATTTAATGGACAGTTATTTGAAATCCAAAATTACGAAGCATCACTGTAACTTACATGAAGTGCTTGAGAAAGGCTTAGATGAAATTGTTGTTAATTTCAGGAAAAGCATACAGGTCCTGGTATTTTGTCAATGGCTAATGCGGGACCAAATACTAACGGCTCACAATTTTTCATTTGTACCGCAAAAACAGAGTGGTAAGTCTTATTTTCAATTTTTTTAAAGTAATAATATAATGAGATCAGAAAATCGATGGCTGATTAGTCTTATGGCTTATTCAGACATACGTTTTTGGCAATTAACATATCATTTTAGCAGGAAAGAAGTTTTTTTCTCGTGTTAAATACTTTTTATTCTCCGTGATTTTTTAGACAGAATCTTTTTATTTTATCAGACATTTTAAAGCAAATGAGGAAATTTCATTTGTTGTTTTAGGCACTATGAGAAAATTATCTTCAATGATAGCTGTCTTTTCTTGCTAATTTGGATTTAGAGTCATTTTAAGTTTTGATAAAGATCTATCCATTTAAATTTACGTAAATCATTCAAGTGGATGGGGTAATTTAGGAAAGTAAGTTCGTACTTCGAAAAGCTCATGAAGTTATATCAGATGTAAGGCAAAGTTTTTAGATTTCAACTCAAAGTAACTTACGTGTATATTTATAGGTTGGATGGAAAGCATGTGGTATTTGGGCGTGTAGTAGAAGGTATGAATGTTGTGAAGGCAATCGAAAGTAAAGGATCTCAGAATGGACGAACATCGGCTGATATAGTGATTTCGGACTGTGGGCAGTTGTAAGACGCTATCGAAAGCACTTCCATGTTGTTGATCATATTGATGGGTTGCATTTGCTCTATCGTTTTACGAATTGTTTTAATTCAATAAAGAATTTAATTTCTGCGAAATACCCGTAGCACCTTACTTTGACAACCTCATATTTCGCCGTTAAATAATTTATTTCACTGTAATGTGATGCAATGGAAGATGGATACACAAGGTAAATTAGCCTTCATGCTATGACTGCATTAAGAGCTTTGTCCGATTTTTTATTCATAAAATTAATAAATTCCCGTTTATTTAACTTCCAATATATAAGATATATAGATATATAGAAAGGGAAATATAAATTATGATCATAACGGGATAGATCAAAACTGTCGTGAAAAGTATGTAAATTATTGATTGACAGAATAAGAATAAAAAGGAATAAGAAAGGAATGGATTTTCTTGTATAAATTTTAAGTTAAAGCTGCTGAAGGGTGGGAAATTATGTTTCTCAAAAGCTGCTACGATTGACATATATGCATTAACATACAGTATGAATATATCATTAACAGGTGAGATAAGAAAATGAATGTTAAAATTAGGATAACGTTAATGGATATTTTGCAGATGATATTATTAATGATATCGAATTGTACATCATTTGACTAAAGTAACATTAGTTCAGATTTTAAATTTCTACAACTAAAAAATACATCAGAAATGAAAATTAAATATGCAGAAAACAATCATATATTTTCATTTTCCGCACAACGAATTTGCCAGATTATTAATTGAAGCATACTAACTGATTGGTATTGTTACGATTTGCAATCACAGCTTATATTGTGAAATAGTAATTGAAATTGATGAAATCAATCTTGAAAACAAAATTGAATGAGATTTCTTAATTTAGGATTTTTCTTCCGTTTTAATTATTATCCATCACAAAATTTCTCCACCATTTCTCTTCTTATCTTATTTAACATAAAGAACGAAAATAAAATTTCAAAATGCATAAATCAAGTTAAAAAAAATTCGAAATGAAATTATAATACTATCCGTAGTTAAAATCACAACAATCATTTTTAAGAAATCATCTACAATTACTATTTTATTTGTTCGAACAAATTGATATTTAATGCTATTATTTATTCAATCGATTCATACTAATAACAAAAACAATGCTTGTTTATATTTATAACTAGACTGGAGAATTATGGATTATTAATTTCTTGTCATCTGGAAGTTTCCTAACTCTCTTCATACTTCTAATATATCACTTTTCTCTGTTGGATTCAATTTAACGATTGTGACAGTTCTATTAAAATTCATAATAAAGAAATTAATGAAGATTTTTAATTTTAATCATAGTTGACAATCGTAATTGATATTGGACCTCATAGCATAATAGATAAGGCATTGGTTTCCAATTAAAAGATTGCAGGTCTGATCATTGGAAGGGTCACACTAACTTCTTGCCTTGTGATATCAGGAGGTCTTATTGCATCCTACACTATTCGACTGAATGTATGCGGTACTACTCACTATTATTATATCGATTATTGAAAACACCCAGTTTGGATAAAGCATATAAGTCTTCTGATATATCTAAGCTCGAACATATGATCCAATGTGCTTGTACATTTCGATTCTTGTAAATGTACAAGCACATTTCGACTCTTGTACTTTAAACTATTAAACCAAATTTATCATTTGTATTGGGAAAATTATATCAGGAGATGGAAAAAGACACCTCCGTACTGGTAATGATTACTATTCAGTCAATTGATATAGGTGAATTAATAAAATATTTTTCAACTGAAGCAATCATTTCTTCCCAGTTAGTTATATCCCTCTCAATTTATACTATCGAAATTCCAATTCGTTCAATTTCACCATTTTGAAACAAGGAGGTTTGAAATAGTTACTGCTCCCTAGTGATGTTCTTCTATAGCACCACTGTTACACATACCATTCTAATTTAGCACTGTAAAAGCAAAATAATAAGAAATTACTTTCTTTCCATTCTTTTCCATGTCAAAACAATGTATCATTTCTCTTATCTCACCATTAAATTCAATAACAATTAATCGATTTCATTTACCCAAACTGATGGACATTGATATATAGCTCCCAAGCTCAACAATATTACTACCATTTCTCACGAATCCAACTCCCAAGCTGAACAATATTACTATCATTTCTCATGAATCCTCGGCAAAGGTTACCACTTTTCGCACACAGCACTATTCCAAAATATATATACAAACTTAACGACTGTTGCCACATTATAACATCCCACAGAATGCAGTAAATTTTCCAAGCATTTATCTATCATCCCCTCAAACAGAACCGTACGCCACCTCTCAAATTTTATCAAGATTACAATTCTGCTGAATCCGAATTATATACCATTTCCTAAAGCAACTTACCTTTTTTTGATCTGCGATTATTTCTACCTAAAAAGAATTTCCCTCTCCTATCGCTATACTGACTTCTAATTTGTTAGATACATCACTTTCTTGCAATATGATCTAGTTATTTATTTGGTTTTTCGAGCTTTTACTATCAGATCTTTCAATTTTGACTTCATAGTATAACAATATAATCAGCAAAAAGACACTGACAACTACAATACATTTTGAAATAATGAAAAGATACATTCTGAACTCAATGATAAAATGCAACAAATATTCATTACTTCCCCCGAAGTCCACATGATAAATACACGTCAGTGCGCATAACTTTATGCCTTACCCCATCAAATACAAAAAATGATGTTTTGGTTTAGACAAACACATCATCCCTTCATGGAAAGAAATACGGCATAAACATATGTGATGAATGTTACCAATTCAAGAAAACTTCATTTATGATGCAACAGTAAAGTAAGGTACTCGGATTTTGTGCAAGTGATTATATAAACAAAGAGAAAAAAAAACTTCCGAACATCTAAACAAATCTAATCCTGAAAGATAAGTACATCTTATCCCGATTGCGACAAATGCCAAACCATATTGAAATTGACAGGATACAACCCTTAATCTTACATACTGACGTTCCCAAATTCTGATTTGTTAAACTGAAGAAAATATCGACGATGTATATAAACATAACAACAACAACACAATAACAAATGAGGAAGTATGTCTGAAACTGCAATCTGCAAAAAAAAAATTAAGCCAACGTGGCTTACGTGAAAGTTGACCCAGCTTATCACTTTTGAGCTGGCGTTTCAATTCCCAGCGCTTTTATTCGCCCTTATACATGACCCACACACGTGGGCTATCGATATAACCTGAAAGGCTTAATTAATGTCCAGAAATGGAAAATTAATTAAAGGTAACAATACGAAAAAGCAATATCAGGTGGAGCGCCAATATGCCAATTACATACCAATAAACAAACCAAACATCATGATACCAATCTTTTATTTACTTTCATAGAATATATCACACTATAAACTGATATGTGAGGGTAGTACATATTCAGATAAATTTTTTCGTTTTCTGCAATCAACTGGATAGGAAATCTTTAAGAGTTTACTCTGTACGTTTGTATGTTTGTATGCCTGTATGTGTTTCTTTACAAATAGATTCTTTTTTGAAATTCGGCTTTAAATTTACCAAACTTTTACTGCAATTTCTTAATCTTACAAAGAACTGAAATCAATCCCTTATTTTTTTCCAGATTTCTAGACGAGCACTCTTTAGAGATTAGCCAAGAAACATTATTGTAGATCTTGAATGACGCAAATTTTTATGTGTTTAGTATGCTTACTTCTGTCGAGAACTTTCTTAGGACAACTAAAACAGCGCTTTTGCCTGTCCATATCCGCAAAACATGTTTAAATGTCGGAACATCAATGTCATTAAGCAAACTGAGGCTACAATAAAAACAGAAAAGAAAACCGATGGTGAATTCTTTGCCTTCTTTCCGATTGCTAGCATCGTCATTACCGCTTGAGCTATATCGCAAAAAAATGCAAAATTGTTGAAAGATGAAAAAAACAAATGTCAAACCTGCATTCGACTCACTGGTCAAATAACCACCATGCTCCTGCAATGTGTGATCTTTAAGAGCACCCCATTCGGCACATTTATGCTGGCATACGGAACAAATATAGCCGTGCTCTTCTTTTTGATGTTCTTCCATCCAGACAAAACGATTACACTTGAAGTCACAGATTCGACATTCAAATTTGATTATACCCGTGTGAATACGTTCGTGTGTTGTCACCTTTAAATTTATGGTTGCACATTTTAACATCCGTACTTGAATTCGTTAAGAAAAAAAACAAAAAAAGGCTCAAGTTCCAAACTTGAACTTTTTTTTCAAATTGAGAAGTAGTAATTTCAAACCTGAATCATTGTGTAAAAAAGAAAAGAAACTGACCGAACATTCGCTTGTAAATAACTCGTCACAAAAATGGCAAGGGAAAGTTTTCGTGAAAACATGAGCCATTTTCTTGTGCTTCCTGAGTTTTCGCGGTGTAAGGAATTTCAAAGCACACATATTACATTTGAAACCTGAATTCGCACCGCGATGGAACTTTGCTCGATGATTGAGCAATCTTTGCTGAGTGCAGAGATTCCTCAGTGGTGTGCATTCAAAGCAGATAAATGTCTGAAAGTAAAGTTATAAAGTAAAAGACTCATCCAGTTGCTTAGTCCCCTTCCTAATTATTCAAATAAATCAGAAATGAATTTCTGAGCACTTCTTTATCTCATATCAAGCCACATTCTTTTCTCGCCTTTCTCATTATATATTCCCTTATCAGTCTTCTCAACACTATACCAGTGCGGCCTATGTGGAGAATCTGCACATTTGATTAGAAGGTTAAAATAAAATACATCAGGGCAATTGACGAAATTCATGCACTTCCTACAAACTTGTCACAAATCTCTATCCTTCAGAAATGCAAATTACCAAGTCGCATTCATGCGCTGACAATTCGTTTTTCGTTTTTACTGCTTTAAAACAACGTAAACATTGAACAAAATCAACGGTTTCTGGATGCTTTTTGACAAAATGCTTCTTCAAAGAAACCTCGTTCCTGAACCGTTTGTCACAGAACGGACATTGTGGAGAAACCTGAAAAATCTTGCTAACTAATCTGAACTTTGGTTGCTTAAATTTAAACAGTTCTATAAATTAGTAACAAAATAATTAAGCCCAAGCACGCCTACTTTTTTCTTGTAGGAACGTTTTGGCTGACGTAAGAAACCATGTCGATCGAAACGTGCTGGAATACCTCCACTTAATTCACCAGGCAATGGAATCCTGAAATATCGAATATTGTAATTCGAGAGATACAGAAGATGAGAGACAGCAAAAGATTTAGTGTCAAAGAAGAAACGAAGGACAAGATAGTTAAGTCTTTTTGGCCGGTCAGCTTCAGAAGTATAATTTGAAAAAAAGTATCTTACTTGTCAACTTCAACTTCATAAGATTCAGCATCTATCTCACGCTCCGGTGGAATGTAACCTCCCGTTGCAAGTTCCTCAATCCGATTTGCTTCAAGTTCAGCCTGCCTGAAATTTTAAAAAACTATCCTGTAGGCCTTTTCAGTTAATCAGATATTTGACATAACCAGAGATCCTCAAATTCGAAAACCTTTGTTCAGCAATTTCCTCTTCCTGTTGTATCAAATATGCCAAATATTCGGTGTAATGCCGGTCACGCAGATGTCGTTCATATAAATTCTTTTCAATAAAACGATTTTTGCAAATTTTGCATCGTACCATTTTTGAACGTACGGCTTTCCGTATCTGAAGGGGTCACTTTAAATTATGATTAGAGGAAACCGAAAACACAATTCTTAAATTTATAAATCTAGATGCAAAATCGTCAAACCTCATCTGGAATTGTAGGATGAGGTGGTGGAGGCGGAAGTTCACTAAGAAGCACACCGTCTTGAAGTCGTATTGGAAATGTCGTTATATCTGATGAAGCTGAAATTAAGAACATATTTTGTGGTTTTAATAAATTTATTTGACGTATCATAACAAATTTTTAATTAGATATTTAGCTGAAATTTAAAAAATGGAAACTAGTTGACAAAACGAATTCAAAGCTACCAATTACCGTTTGCACGAACGATTTCTGGGTGATAAACCCATTTCCTTGGTTGATTTTCCTTTCTACTGGTTTCTACTTTTCGTCCGTACCGATCAAGCACAACTCTTTCCTTTTTCCCGCTTTCTGCTGGTGTATTTATGGAGAATAATTTTGAAATTAACCAACCAACGCCAGACATATGAGATCGCTTCTACAACAAAGATGTCTGGTGAGGAAAAATTAAAATAAAAATAAAAAAAAGTAAATAGAAATTCCCGTTTTCCGAA
>UPTC01000568.1:0-33319 GCA_900537255.1 Acanthocheilonema viteae
GTAAAACAAGAGAAAATTAAATACTGTTTCTCGAAATTCATGCAGAAACATAACTATATGAATAAATAAGTATTATGTCGAATAGAAAATCTAACCCAAAGTCCATGCAACATAATATGGCACACGTTGAAAAGCCATTACAACATACAATACAAATAACCAATGGACCCAATTCACGTTCATATATTTATCGATGATAATATCAGGAGTAAAACAATCACCAAAAAAAACATATAACAACATGAACACTGTCGCTTGTAATAATTTAGTTAATACTGCACGCCAGGGCTTTTCAATCTGCAAATTAATTATGAAGTTACAAATTAACTTGCAATATTATTTTTCAAAATTCTTGGATGCATGGCAATATCCTTTAGTTGCAAATAAAAGTAATAGCTAAATCAGAAAGACAATGAAAGACCACTATATTGTATGCGACTATGACAAAGCTTTTGCTACTAGAGTAGTATTTCCAGGTATTAATTTGTTTTCTTATTTGGTAGCAGTGTTTTCACCCAAGCTAAGTACTATTTGACTCATATTAAGTGTTGTTGTTTGTACGGAAGAAGTTTTCTGATATATTATTAATTATGAATGATTATACTGTATCCTGTATTACTATATTACACTGTATCCTGTGTTACTACCCTTCACTCCGTTTCTAGATAAAATAATTAGAGTCAAATAGTACTAACCTTTCCATCTTTACCAACAGCAGCTGCTCCATTAATCCACGCCATGTAATCCGTATAAAAACAAGCTGGTCCTGTTAAAACTGCTTGAAAGTGAAACATGTAACTCAGAAAGCTCAAAATATCAGGTACTGATCTGTAACAAATAATGAAATACCAGAATGTCCACACATTTTGCTGATTGTGCTTTTTAAGTCTGATGCAAATATACATCAAGGCCGCGAATAATATTGGTCCTCCAAAGTCTGCTACAAGCATCACATTTATAACTTGCCCCGCAGTATTAAGCCTCTTCTATATTAAATTAGCACTGCAAAATAGCCCTACACAATAAAACAGAAACAAATTAGCATCGCAAATTAAGGTAGAAACTTCAATTATGGTAAAATAATTTTTCAATAAGTAATTATAATGACAACAAGCGGGAATAAAATTCGTACTTACGTCAGGGCTTCTTTTTTCTGCAAATCATTTAACTCTTCGCTTTTCTTTATTCTTCCGTCATGTAAAGTAAAAGCAAGCACTGTAAGCTTTTGAACGAGTATCTACAAAATAAAAAAGAGTGTATGTCAAAATAGAAGTATATATTATGCAGCTTGCGTCTTACTAGATGATAATGATTGCAAGACTTTTAATTTGAGCAAAAATATCCAGTCTTCATCTATTTTAAAATTTTCCACTGATCTGATGACACTTTTGGCGGCGATAAAACAACAAAAAGACAACGAACCATCATTGGACCGGTAACATCAAGATAGTAAGCAGTCAATACATACCAGCGATACCAATGTAGGAAAACGAGGTAACCCATAGCGAATATAAATATACATCTGTGAAAAAAAAAAACATAACTATCTCTAAGCATAAACAAAACTCTAATTATACTGCAGATTAGAAATAAACAAATTATAGAATCTACTTTCATGACTGTGTTCTGCAGAGAAAGACTATAAACTTCTTGAATCAACTAAATTATAGGTGATAAAAAAACTCCGTTATCTGTTCTAAGTCTCTACAGTTTCTATGTTTAATTTGTTTTTTTGTAATTTTACATATAACAATATTTTTAAAGTCCTTACAACATCTAAAGAGCATTACTGATCAGATTATTGTTACGACCAGAATCCTTTCATCGGATCTTTACCTCTTTTAAAAAATGATATGGGTGCCTTACTGCTTCTGTTCCGCAAATGAAAATCCGTTTTTTTCACTTTTTCTACTTACCTCGACACATCTCATAACGTCACAAAGAGGACATCTTAACAATGGCAACCAATCACTTATTTTTACAACAAATAAATTTTAAATTATTGCTATGTTTTTAGAAATAATTCGTATAATCTGAAATTTAAGGGCTTACATGTGTACAATTTTTGGTGGAGAGAGACGCATAATTGCATACGACAAGCCAACTAATAATATCAAATGCTTCAGTGCACTGAAAAGATGTACGTTGATTCTAAAATTATAAAAACCAAATGATTAAGGAATTTTGATAGCTTTTTCAGTTTTGATTTAATTGTAGTTATCAAAAAAGCAGATATCCAAAGATCAAAAGTGATACATTTAAAACAGGAATTTCGTTGCTAAATTTACTCCTATTTTTGTCAATTATGTCGTAAAATTTCAATATATTTCAAGATATTGTGTTATAGATATTTTCTGACACCATAGTATAACGTTCCGAAGTGACATATTCAAGATCCTGAGTTATGTCTTCTGTTACTCTCTAATGGAAATCTAATTACTGCATCACTCCAATGAAAACAAACATAGAAAAAAACGTACTTTCCAAAACAAAAATAACAAAATATTAAACCCAAAATGGTAGGGCATGCAACACGTATTGTTCGCGAAAATCGAGTTGATGAAAATGTACAATAGTGAAGATAAGCTAATGGTAACGATGTGAGCTGACATAAAAGCAAGTTGACCTAAAATAGAATTATGTGAAAAAAATAAAAACAAAAGCACACTACTAAAAAACTATTATTACGGATGATAAGTAATGCATAATTTTGATACAAGTATTGCAACTTCTCGATTGTTCATTTCCTCTGATGTCATAAAGAAATGTCTAAACTCACAGTTTATAAATAATACGCAACTACTAATGTGTGAAAAAATGAATCTAATGGGTGAATGAGGAGCTATTTGTGAACAAAAAAATTCTGGAATTATAATTTATTTTGCATCAATTACATAATATGATTAGCAAATTCTCGTTTTTATTTGTTCAATTTCAATGGCTAAATAATTTCTAAATAAAAGATTATGAGTAAAAATTAGAAATCCAAACAAACAACACTTAACCTTGTCAACTTCAAGGCCAGTCGCATCAGCAATTGGTTGTAAAACAGTCGAGCCATCGTAGAATGTATGTGTACCCGGCATTGTTAACAATTTTTTCACTAGTATATTTATACTAATGCCTGAAAAGGGATGTAGTGGATGAAACTGGAAAGCTCTGGCAGCTATGAATATCTTCGCTCAGCAAGTTGACATGATTAAACAGAGTAATATGAATGAATGTGGTCCTACCAGAAGTAACTTTTATGCTAGCCAATACCATGTGTTTGCGAAAACTTGAACAGAGATTTAAATCAGTAAGTAATTAACAATACTTACTTTCAAATGTTCAACTCCTAACCACAATCCATATACGGGATCATGACTTAACCAACTGTTATCTCACCATAGGCAAACTAATCAACACTTTACTAGTTAATTTCAGACCACAATCGGTTTAACAATCCCAAGTTTGTTACTTTGACGACCCACAGTGAAATAGCCAACATTCATTTTTACACGGTGGAAGGATTTCATATGTGTTAGATTCTGCCAGAAAATTTTAGTGGAAGGAAATGATAATAAAAAGTGATAATAGAATATAATAAATGATCAAAAAAAAATTGGTTGCTATTGAGCATTTACTTAGTCCTTTCACAGAGAATGAAACCACATCTAATCGAACTCCCAATTCTCCCTTTCTCCAATATCGTTTATCGAAGGCGTATATGTATGTAAGTACACAAGCTTATCATCACTGTTCTTTTTATTTTTTCATCTAACACTGATTACTGGTTATTATCAGTATATGGAGAGCATGACAGCCCAAAGACTTTTTTTGATAAAATCTCATTTCTTCGGCATCTCTTTCCATTTTTTTTTTTTTGTTAGGGAAATACTATGCCATAATGAATGAAGGAAAAAGTAAAGAATAGAGCGGTAGTCATATACAATAACGTGAACTGAACAGTTTGCAACCGTTAAACTTGGCCACACTTCATTAGCAATAATTCTATTTTGCAGTTATTTACTCATAGGCTTCATTTATTTCATTCACAAAAGCAGGAAAGGCGCGGTGAGGATTGCTGACTATTATGTAATGAGTTTTGAGGACTGAATCAGCTTACTTCCTTCCTTCTTTCCTTCCTTCTTTCCTTTCCGGTTTAGCTTAAAACACTTATCACAATTTCCGGATGCGTTATTTTGCTTTATGCTGACTGCATTGCAGAAAATTATTGTCGAGTATGGCGATGATTATAGCATCATCACTGAGTATTTTTTTTCCGATCGATCAAGATGAAATATCAAACAATAATAGTAAAGTTATTTATAAATACAGGCAAGAGATTTGCAGAATTCTTTGAAACTCAAACTTAAAAAATGTTTTAAATTTGAAGAGAGAAATTAGTTCATGAGCAAAAAGTTTGTTTTATTCTTTTGATGTTAGATTACGGTAGCAATTTGTAAAATTGGTAGTTATGCGTTTGTGGATGGAATTTACGAATCTATTCAAATTGGTATAGGAAGAAAAGGAAAAATTCAAGGTAAACAACAGCAATGATAAAAATTATAGAATTAAAATGGAGTGATTATAACATTGATTTTTCATTATCGTTTTTCCGATTCCAAAAATGGAGAATAAACTCCGTTAAGGAACTATCAGAAGTAATGTCTCATAGAGGCTCAGTATTCATTTCAATATGTATATAAATATTTCTAGTGACCATCCTTCCCGATCATTTTTTCCTGTTCATCCTTTCCGATCATTTTTTAGAAAGCATTGAAAAAAGCAAGCTTATTTCGGATTATAAATTAAAATAGCAAAATTTTATTTCTTCTGCTTTTGTATTTCCGAAATGAAATTATGCAAACAGAGAGATGTAGGGAATAAATGCATACATAATTTTATCATGATGCATTTTTTCATGGTTTGCAAGCAAAAATCTTTATTGACTCAAAATTGCCAAGAAATAATCTCTTTTTTTCTGGACATTGGCAGTCGGTGTGGAGCCTTTGATGTCTTCGGCATAGGATGGTTGTTTTTTTTTTTATTTATAATGACAATGACTATTTTGAGAACGTCATGCAATCAATTACCACACCATTTTAGCTCAATATTTGATCCCACAAGTGGTATTCTATTGGATTCATTTTGATTAAAGTACTTGATTGATTTCATTTGTTTTTTCTGTCATTAAAATTTTTCCTCTACTCATGTCATTTTGATTCTATTTCTAAAAATGTTGATTAATTGTGTTTTATATTTTAAGCTTTTCATATTTCTCACTCGAAAATTCTAATTCAAAGTTTTTTCTGTTAGATATATCTCTTTTTAGATACATAATATTACTGTGAGCATTTTGCTTAGTGCGAAATTTGTCAATCTCTTGAGTTGCAATTTAAATTTCAAATTAATATGATTTCGTTTTTTCTCTTATATATATATCTCTTTTCACTATACATAAATAACTGCGAATGATTTGATACTTCATAGTATCTGTACTTTCTGCATTTGTATCGGCGTGTCGTTGTGTGATCGTTCTGATAAATGATGTAATTTGGTTGGTTGTCAGGAAATACACACCGAGCCATGGTTAGTAATGATTGTTAGATTAATGGAATTGAACTGAGCCTCTGGAGTAGTAACGGATATGCAAGGCTACGGTATCTTTATTGGCACTAATCATCTGGCCACTATTTTTGTTTCTGGAATATTTCTTTTTGAGATCTACCATTCTAAGATACAATTCAATTTTCAAAACATTTAGTTGATGAATAAAATTTGCAACTATGTTTTCATAGATATCTGTGAAAATGTTTATGATTCAAATAATTTAAATTAATTGAACTGAATTATAATAAGTTTGATAACTTTATAGATTAGATATAACGATTTTATTAAAAAATCCTCATAATATAGTCCATAATGCTCAATGATTATTTCTGCAATACTCAGAGAATTGTATTAGATACAGTGAATAATTTATCAAATTGTATTAAGTTAATTTAAATCCAATCGAAATTGCTTAAACTAATTTTCTCATGATAAACAGAAAATATCAATTTTTATTTAAACAAAACATTTTTTTTGAAGAAAAAAGACAAAAAAAATTTTTTGCCAAATAAAAAAAATATTTTATGCAAAAGACTTTTTCGACAGATGTAACATCTCAATAGACGATTTATTCAAGGTGTCATATACATCACAAAGATTGGCAGACGAGTGCATATAAACATAAATATGTATCTGTGAGATGGACTGTTGGAAAGTTTGCTAAAAGGATAGCGCGATAGATTGGCACCTAATCAGCCATCAATTTTACGATTTCTTCACGCTGACTCAGTTCACAAACAAATGCTAACCGTTTCTCCAAATGGTCATCATTAAAAAAGAATATAACAATAAGTTAAGGATAAATTTTTATCAATTAACTGACAATAGATTTTTTTGATTAAATATCATTTCTATCGTACTTACCTGCATAAATCTGAAAATGAGCGCAACTGATTCGATATCAAAACTATGTGGTCATTTTACAATTATGAGATATTGTTCAAATTGATGATATTGCATTTAGCGCAGTTTTAGCATTTCTGAATATCTTTTTTTTAGTTTCAAAATTGAAATTTGTCAAAAATAAAATAATCAGTTGGATGGACTAAAATTAAAGAAATATCAAGAAGCTGAATGATAATATAATCCGAGTTTTAGTGGCATTCAAATTTCAACTAACTTCACTTGAATGTACAAAACTAAAATTTCAATGAATGATACAATCACCATTATGACAACACATATGCGCTTTATACAAAGGTTATGGATATCACCATCACATAATATTACAATTATCACTAGATGTCATTAGGGATATGTTGTACTAATCTTCATTGTCCCTTTAACAATGTAGCAAAGTTAATAAAAACTTTAAATTTGCAATTTTATGATCATTTCTTACATTTTGCACTTCGCGGTAATTGAATGTTGCGGTTTAAATGTTTGAAATACTGTAAATGATGCATGCAGTCAAATGTTTGCAATTTTTAAACTTAGGTTGCACGATATTTTTGATGAAATTTTTCATTTCCGGTCGGTGATATCAAAACAAAATTTATGAATGCAGCAAAATAGCATTAATGCAGCGAATGGTTTCAATGCAAGACATCCTGGTATGACTCTCATCCGAAAAGTTCTATCTTATCTTTGAAAATTAAATTCTATTTTCTTTTCCTTCGGAAAAGTTATTAACATGTTTAGGGTGAAGTTTGATAACGGAATTTTATGGAATGAAGCAGTTGGAATTTCTGAATCACGGATATTGCCTGTTGGAAATTTTATTCTCTCTCAAATTTCAATCATTTATGGATAATCCTTTCAAATTTTTTATATTTGAATACTGTGAAGTAAAAATTGCGAAAAAATTTGGTTAATATGATAATCAAATGATTTCATTTAATGTGAATTTTAATATTTAGAGAAAATGAATAATAATCAATTAATGATGGTATTACTATGTGGAGTGATGCAAAATATTTGTTTCAATTCCCATATATTTTTATGTCAAACGTTACTCGTGATTAGATTAACTATTAATGGAGGAGCTAATCAAATCCGATGCTTAATCAACAATTGCTGATTTGATATTATAAATAAAAAACAAAAAAATAAATAAGATATAACGTTGCTATTCAACTATATCTTCCAATAAGTCATTGGATATCATTAACAACGCACCTTTTTTTTGCAACCTTAATCTATCATCAAAGATATATGCAAATCTTTTTATTTGGATATTTATTTTATTTAGATATTTGCGTGAAATGATTATTATCCATAATGAAAATTTTAAATGAAATGATTATTAAAAAATTCTGAATAGAGAAAAGTGTAAAATTAATTTATTTACATACTTATATTGAATTGTTAGAGATATTTCATGAAATTGAAATTAGTGGAATTAAAATGATGGCAAGACGGAGCCAAGATGCCGGACGGATGTTGCTCATCAATAGGAATTAGAATCAGAAGCAAAAGGAATTTGTTACAACAGGGCTGAAAGAATTAACAGCAGCCGGAGGACGAGCATAAAAAGCAATAGATAGGGATGATGATGTTAGCGGTGGTGATCGTCTGCTTCCATGTAGGCGCCCTTGGACTCCACGATTTTCGGCATGTTTTGAACCATTCCCTCTTTTCTCAGCCCTATGTAAAACTGTATTTTATCTTATTCAACATGTAAAATTGCAGTGGTGATATAATGATAGTGATAATTAAATTTCTTAGTCCATCGTTATGTTTATTCTGATAGGGGCAATTAGATTTGAAATTATTTCGACGCTATTAGTTGATCGATAGTTGTTAAGCTTACACGAAATTCGATATGCAAATTTTTTCTTCTCCATAAATCTCTTTCTTTTTCATATCATCTCAATCCTGAATATTATCTTGATAATTTAAGAAAAAAAAAGAAAGAAAAAGAAAGTAATGAAGGCAGGAAGTAAATGAAAATTATCACTTCCGCTTTCGTGATAGTCATCCATTAAAACTATCACCATTTCCATATCACAGTGTCACCATCTGTTTACTTATAAAAGCAGACAAGCAATATAGCTGATAATTTTGTTAGCTTAAAATATAACATGAAGTTTGAATTCTAAACGCTTCCGCAAGTTTCAATAACAATGAGAAAAAATTGTATGCAAGATATGATAGTGGAGAGGGAGCGAAAATTAGTTGTGAATCGGACATTGCATCATAGCCTACAGATGATTGCTAAGTATATATATATATGTGTGTAAGCCATCTATAGTTACTATTAGAAGCAGCGAGCTGGTCAAAAATACTCATCACGAATAAGTTCTTGCAAATAACACATCGTAGTTTATCGTCTCTGAAAAAGAACCTTAACATGTAAAAGACGCAGCCCTTTATTCTATCATTTTCGAATATTTTCAGAATTGCCACTTCACCTTACTTTTAAATTGTTACCGATAATTTTAGCAATTTCTTGTTCCTTCAAAAATTTATAATGTTTTCTTGAGCGCAATATATGTGCTATTGAGGTCAAAGAAAAATCGCCTACTAAAATATGAAATTAATGAAATGAATGAAAAGTATCGGAAGTAAGATAAGCCCGAGATACCTGTGGTTTTGATTACAGTCTCGAATGTTTCGGGAGAATTGAAAATATCACATTCGAATAATCGAAATCTTTCTCCTAAGTGATCAAAATTTATTGTTTTGAATCTTTTTTTTTGTTTGTTTTTGCAAAAAATAAAGTTAATTTTATAAAAAAGTGCGTTACAATAATTAATAATCCTTTCAATAAGAATTTATTCTGAATTCGAGACATTAATAATATTGTTATTAATTTATCTGTTATAAACGTCTTTCGAAATTTGAATGTTCTGAATACGAAATTTGAATATACTGAAGTTTATAGACGCAAAATTTTCAACCTCAAGGCTTTGATGTTCTCGAGAAGTTGACGCACTTTTAACAAATCTTCCAAGTACTTCACTTACGAAAAATACGCTTCATTATCAGCGGTCACGTTTATATTTATTTTCTCAAATACGCAAGTGAAAAAAATTGTATAATATATGGCAGTTTTTAGATCATTCATGGCATAATTTTTATTTCTCAAAGCTATTTGTTCAGAAGTAGAATACAATATATTCCAAACTATTGTTAATTTTGGTAATGTAAAATTTCATTCAGTTCTAACAATTCCTGCGAGTATTATAACGCAAGATAAATAAAAGTATGTGAAAGAGAGAGAATAGAAGAATTGTTTCATACGAGATAAACTGTGTTGAATTTTAAAAGTTTTTGATTCGTATGAATCATTTCATGAATTTAAAATCTTCAAAAACCCTTCTATTCTCAGCAGCTCATTATTTCACTTAACTAATTTATCTTTCAAATGGTAGCAGAATTTAATAGCAAATAGTAAAAGATACCGTTGTTGTTGTTATTATTGTCGTCAATTAACAAAAAAAAAAAATTAGGTGAAGGAAGAGTGAAATAATTAATAATGATCAGCTCTGTTGGGGGCTTCTATTACCTTCTCTCAAACAAAGGCTCCCATTGCTTGTTCGTTACATCTCAGTTAAAAAAAAAGAAATAATTCGAAACTATAACTTACTTTTTATACCCTTAACCAACCGCTCGCTCTTGGTTAGATGCCATTCATCCTTCATCGTTCAAATGATCGTCCTCTTGTCAACCAAATTTCTTCATTTATCATTTTGTCACTTTGTTCTACATTTAATTTTCTACTTTACTCACCTCCACCTTTCAGTCCTTCTCACAAATTTGTTAATTACCAGCAATTAATATCTTCATTAACTATTTTTTCTCTTTAAAACCTGTTCTAATATAATCTAACTAAAAAAAAATAAAATATTTAATTAATTACAAGTTGCAAATCTTAAATTAGAATTTTCTCAAATATATTGCATGCGTACTTCATAATAACTAAAATGCTTTGTAAAAATGTTACATATTCTACTTGTAGTGACTTACATGGAAAAAGCGATGATAATTATATTTTAAGAATTAACATGTCAAAAAATATCTTCTTTTTATTTTCTTTTGTATTTTTCAAAATCTGTTATCAATTCGAAAGTGATGTTTAAAATTGCTATTCTTCCTTATCTTAATCGGATTCTTAACAATAATCATATTTCTTAGTTATTCACCAATGTGTGGATTCAATAATTTCCGGTACAAATATTTGATGAATCACCTATACCTTATGATTAAGGCTAATTAAAAAAAGAATAGTAATGCGAGCAACACAAGATTTTGACACTAAAGTTAACAGAAGCTACGGAATCATTTCTTCATACCTTCATAAGAATAGCTACGATTTCGATCACTCATTAATTTATAATAAATTAAATATTCCAATCATTCAGAATCTACACATCGATAAACAACTAGAAAATATAATTACTTGAATATTCTTACCATTTGATTTCTTGTTTAATATAATTTACTGACTAATTTTCTTCCAAATTATTCTTCTAATCTTTTTTCTTTCAATTAAAACTGGAATAATCGTTTAGCCATTCTATTCTGCATAATTTTCGTAAAGTTTAAAGTAAACTTTTATAGTAAAAGTATAAGGTAAACTTTTGCTAAACAATATTCAGATCTTCCAAGTACACTCACTGAGCAAGTAGTTAGATGCTATATATTGTCAAAGAAACCATTTATGCTCGTAAATCATGCAGGTAATTTGCAGGTATCTGTTGCATATGATGATGATTATGATTATGTATATTGTAATAGTGTGAGGTTGTAAATGAGTAAATTCTACAGGTATGCATGCCCATAAATACAACATTTTCTAATCTCTTCAAAAGGATCCGAATTTAGCTGTCTGATCCTTAAAAATTAAAGCAAATTTCAATTTTTTTCTCTAAGAAAAATTTTACATTTTTAATGAAATAGAAAATTTTGAGAAATTGACAAAGTAATGAGATTTAGTGAAAGTGGAAGAAGTTAATAATCAATTTTGAAAATATGCCTGAAAGGATAAGCGTAGGAGTAATGAGCTATTGCAATCAATTATCGCTTAAATTATTTCGAAAACAACATTTTCACTGTTGAAATATGTATGCAAAGAGGTCATCCATTTTACTCATTTGACCCGAGCCATTATTTCAGAAGTCATTTAGTTTTATTTTGTTTTATGAGACTGAAAAAAATAATATGCGATGTCCTTCGAAGGTGAACATTTGAATTTTTTGTTTTTCAATCTTTGTTTTGTTACTTCATTAATGGTAAAATTTCTTGAAAAAAATGTTAATTATACATTTTTTAAAACTTATTGGAAGATTAAGACGCTGGATGTATTTGGTATATCACATATATTCAGAATTAAAATTAAAATATTTAAATTAAATTAACAATGTTAATTAAAATATTTAAATTAAATTAACAATGTTTTGAGTAATTTTTGTTATAATCAATAAATAATTTGAGATTTGAAAATTTTAGCACAAAAATTTTCAAAAGTATGTCTTCCCACTTATCAAATCATCATTTTCCTGAGGGAATACTTTAGAAATCAAAATAAGAACATTATTAAGAAATAAGTGGGAATACTTCAGTTAAAAAATAACCCTTCTTTTTTAGCATATTTAAGTTAAATAGAGAAATCGCTATCATGGATATGGACGAAAAGTCTTATGCTGCATTTAATTTAAATAGAAAACTTTGTCTTATTTAAACTTCATTCCGTATTTAATTTTAATGAAAATGATATAAATGATATTCGTAGAAAAGTGTATGATTAGCATAAATAGAAGATTTGATTTTTTTTTTTGTAAATCCCTTAACATCATTTGTTAGCTAAATATTGTTTAGATAACAAAAAATTGAAAAGTCCAGACGAAGATCGGTAACATTCAAATATAATTGCTAACAAGTATTCAATGCTTCTGTTGCCTAAAGCGCTCCAGACATCATAAATTCACTTCAAAACGGATACTTCACTGTGACACTTGCTAGGAATTGATTGACTGATCCTTTTCAATTGTTGAGATTGATGATGTTATTACGGTAGAGTGAGTGGGTGGGTAGAGAAGTTTTAGTGGTTGTGATTGCATTGTCAGAAATGGATGATTCCTTCAAATTCTCTCTTATAAATGGTTTATTCGTTTTTTTTAATACAATTTTTTATAACTTTTTTTTTTCAATATTCTTTTATCGTTGATGACAGATCATTGAATAAACTATTTTCGAAACAGATATGTGCAAATTTCAGTCATTTCAGTTAAAAAGCAAACCAGCTGAGTGAAAAAAGAGAGAATTTATCAAAAAGTTTTTTTTATTTAATAATTAACCCAATAATCTTCTACTTATCTAAAGCTATTACTACTTTTAAAATTTAACTTAGAGCATAATTCAAATTATTAAGTCGATGTAAAATTGATTATAACTCTGTATATACTATTTTTTATTGAATTTATTTGTCATCTAAAAATTACGAAAAACACCCATTCATTTCCCTCTTTTTTTGTTCTCACTTATCATTTACTGATTACCGGTAGCATATTTTCTCATACATTAAACATGCACACTCACAGGTCGATGCACATTCAACAATTTCTTCTTCCTCCTCTCCACCTATGTATGTGCTATTTCCGCAGACAAAACCAAATCAAAAGAAAGTTTTGTTTACACATAATTTAGAAGTCACCAAAATTTTCACCCTATTAGAGAACATATTTTATATGTGTGTATGTGTAATGTTTGGAAATGATTACACAATCTTACTTTCATGTTCATTCTCGTGAGAAATCTGATATAACCCAATTATCATCTATCACATATCAACTAGAACAACATGATAGTATTTCCTCTACATTAGCAACTAACTAATGTATTATAGTAACAGCAATTAATTACTATCACTATATCATTATTATTCAGCAGGCACAATATGATAATAGCAGAAGGTGAATAATGATGAAAATACGATGAGTTGATATTTTGTAGAAGCTTGGGTAAATTTGAGAAAGAAATAATGCTACTGAAAATAAATAATTCTAATGTTTAAATAAAAAACAAGCAATAAATTAACACGATGTGTTAATGTCGACAATGCCAACTTTGTTATCTGTCATTCCTTTGGAAGCAAAGAAGGTAACAAAAAAAGAAAAATCATATTGATCCAAAGATCATAATTATCATACTTTATTATGTAAGCTTACATTTCAAATAAAATGAAATTTAACTATTCAACTAATTGCCGAAACACATGTATTTTTTCGGAGGAAGTTTGCGGTTTATGGCATCTCACTGGGAAGATAAAAAAGATTGAATTGGAAGGGAATTCAAAGGTAGATTAAGGTGATCCCATAAAGTCTCCATGTCCGAATTTCTTCCATTTTCAATAGCGACAAAATTTGAAATTGATAACATAAAGCAAAGAATACGTCTAATGCTGTCATTGATAAGAGGCGTGGCGGTTTACTTAGGGAAGCACAGCCATCTGACGCCACCTATCATTTCTTAGACAAACATTTCAACTGTTTGAGAATAAAAATCCTTCATAGAATATTCCTCACTACCTTCTTTCATTTTATCTTTTATCATTGCTATCTGCCTTGGGACACAAGAGAAGTTTTTTTCAAAGTTCCACAATTTAATTTTTTCAAATTTAAAGTTTAAATTTACCAAAATTTAAAACTTTATTAATTTAAGCAAGAAAGGAGTATAAAAATTTTGAAACATTTTGTAACTCTACTTTTGCAAAATTCTGAAGTACTAATAATTCTTTGCTTCATCTCTGACTAATGCTGATTATTTATTTTTGATTGTGGCTCTTGACTAGTCTCATTATCACTAATTAAGGAAATGTATCATTGCACGAATTAGATACCAAACTTTTAGAATTTTAACAGTCTTCAAGAAGATATGTTTCTGACTTCAGAATATTTTTGAACATATATGCATTTTTATCGTTGTATCAAATTTTGTCGATTATTTCAAAAGTACTTCTTTCAATATCCAAAAAATTCATTCTTCTATAGCTTATCATTTAAGTAACATATTTTGCCTTATTTTGTAATTCATATTCATTTATAAGCGACAGAAATTGAGTAAAATACGCATTCTGTCATGACTTTTTTAAATAAATTAACTTTCCAATAAAAGTTAACTTATGCATCGGCAAGCTGCTGACAAATAGCGTTCATACCATAAAATTTAAATTGCACAATATGTTTCCTACAGACTATTCACTTAAGTAAACAATTTCTTTTTAAATATTTTTATTACTGAATTAGAGGGAAAAGAGGCGAGCGAAGATGAAAGAAGGCTTTTCCATCGTCATTCGGCAAACTTCATACATTCATCAAAATTAATGCTTCTCACCGCCTTTTTTGCATTGAATAGCTGCGGAAGAGAAAGCGCCGTGCTTACCGGATTCCATCTTAAAATTCTTCAACTAACCGGAGATTAAATAGCATCATCGTTTCATGCATCTCACCTATAAAATATAATATTTACGGCTAAAATACTTAAGCCCATTTTAATTTCAAACCGAAAAATTAACTATAATAAAAAATCAGTTATTTATCAACAAATCGATGTGATTAGTTTAAAAAAATTGCATTCATTCTTCGAGTATTACATTTCCTTCTTCATCGTTCTTTGCATCATTCATCTTTTTCCCTCCGATCACTATAATGCTATTTTCGCTAAGTTTCTTTCTTTATTCTACATCATCTTCATATTTTAAATTCTTCTGCATTTGATATATTTGAGGAATTATATTTAATCGCATGAAAAATGACATCTGTGCAAATTAGTGCAAATGATTAGTTTTTGATAAATTGATATATGTGTATGTTGTATGGGAAATTAACATTCCATCAAATTGTCGGCTTTGTTTTATTAATAATACTTATACTATTAAATATAATGAGTTCTGTAATGTCTTATTCAACCTTATCTTTTTTCCAGTGACCTTTTTATTAGCTAAATGACCAGCTCAAGCTTATACTATTATGCAAGTTTAAAGATATGATACCACCTCATCTCTACGATGTCATAGCTCAATGTATCATTTATGGTAGAATGTATTCTTTATTCACGATAACCGTCTGAAATAAATGTCAGCAATGATATGTGAAATAACTTTAAATTAAGCTCTAAAAATCTTTCTTCTCACATTATTTTATTCATCGATCAATATCAAAAAAATTTTTAAGAAAGATTTGGAAGGGCGCATTGGTACAGCATACGGTTGAAATGGTGCATGACTAAAATAACTAGGAAGAGATGATGATGATGATGATGATGATAATAATGACGATATATAGCTTAAGTTATACTATCGTATCAAATTACTCCTTATTGATATGCCGACCCCTTATGTCCTCAAAAATGTACTTTGCATCTGTTTGTTTACTTTGAGCTGAAGGCTAAAGCATTTTGATACAAAAAAAAATGCAAAATCAAATTTTTATTTAATTTACATAATAAATAAAATATAAATTATAAAATATCTCATCCTCTAAAATGCATAGTTCATTATGTCATATGATACTTTTTTCTTTTATTTTATTACTTTTTCTAATTTGCTTTCACATCATTAACAGTCAAACAATTTTATTGTAAGCTAATTTTAATCATATTTACATAATAAATATTTGCTTATAATTATCCAATGCATGACTTTTTTTTCATAAATACCTTTTTGATCTATGATAAGAGTAACATCATGGATGCATGAAGACAATCGTATATGTAGATGTAAATAAGCTAAATACCGGAAATAAATAGAAATAATTTGAGAGAAACATAATTGCATTCAAAGTGCGATAGCACTTTATTATCACTTTTGTGGGAAGATATTTGTTAATAATTTCCTAGCAATTTCTCAATGAAAACCCCGTCGATGAGGGAAATGTCCCTTTCCCTTCGACCTGTTTACCAACAGCCTAGCACTCTTTGATAAGGGCACATAAACCGTTTATCGGTCCGAAGCTTTCAAGCAATATTGCTCACATAAAATGTTGTATAAACATATATATACATACATGTACACACATATACACACGCATACACAGACACACACATACGCATACACACACATACATACGTACGCAGACATACACACACACATACACACACATACACACACATACACACACATACGCACACATACACACATACATACACACATATAGAAATAAATGCAGACGTGCGACGTTTACACATACAACAAACGTGTGTAATGACCTTGTCTGCTTCTCATAGTTTTGCATGAACACTATCGCATTTCTTGTTGGTTATTTGCTGTAAAGCTTCTGAGTGATGAGAGGTTGCAAATCCCTTTTTGCTATTCTATCCTATCAAAACTGGCACCCTTTTCCCGTGCTGGGTCTTAAATCCCGTCTTTATACCGTATTGCACTGCCCTTCTTCAAACCATTACTTCTTCCCACCTCAATTTGTTTGAATAATTTCATGAATACCTTCTTAATTGCTGTCTTTGATTTTTTACCGCAAACAGAGCAATAACGATTATCGGAACCGTTTTGTTTTGAAAAGTTAAAAATGGAAATAAACGAGCAAAATATCCCAAAGTTGTCGTCAGATAAAAAAATTGAGACCAAAGACAAACTGTTTGATGAGATTAAATTGCATGCGAAACTTTTAAAAATCATCCATTATTTAAAAATATTTTTAAAAATATGGAAATTTTATAATATAAGGAAAAATTCTCATGTTGCAAACGATGATATCACTGTTATGTAGAAGGAGGTAAACTGTTATGATCACTTTGCCCCTAATCCGATTTCATAGTTGTGTAAGTAATTCCTGATCTACTTTTTCTATCTTTCGGATTTAACCGACATGCTTCGTTTCTTCTTATCGCTTATTTTTAATTCTTTTAGACATTTCCGATACCTCTCATTTCCTATTTTTTTACTGTTATCTTAAAATTTGAGGATGATTTAATCAAATGGAAGAAAATATGTTCTTGATTTTCACCGGAATTTTGTGAATTTTATTAATGTCACCGAATTAGATACTCCTAGATAAATAACAAACTAAGATCAGTAAGACTGGATCATATTTTTGCCGAATTGCATTTAAGCTTCGAAAGTTGAGTTTATTTCAAGAAAAAAACTTAATGCAATGTTTTTTCCGGTGCTTCTGCCCAGTATGCATTTGACATAAATCACCGAAATCTGTTAGATAATTACTTATTAGACTATGAGCTGATCAAATCCGATCACAATAACCGCGTATACAAACATCAAAACAATTAAAGTTCTATCCGCCTGCGCATTTCTGAGGGCTCAAATCTTTAGCATTTCCTCTCTTCCAATCCCTCCCACTTTAATCACTTTCATTCTTTTCTTCCCGATACTCATTTTCATTTCCCTAAGTAATCTTATATTTCTGACGTTAGGTAGGATATTTTATTCCTCTGATAAATATCTTTACCCTACTAATCTTTTCAATATGCTAATTTTTACCTTTTGCGGATTTTTGAAATAAAAAAAAAACTTTGCGTTGCGCACCCATGGAGTCCAAATGTGAATTAATCCATTCAAAGTGTTTATATTAGGCAACTCAATGTAATAATTATGGATATATATTATCATGAGGGTCAATTTCAAACGATAACTCTGCAACCCTGACTGATTTTTGTGAACTTCTGAACCTATTCCTTCTCAGAGAAGATTTATTTCGGATGAAACTGCATTGCATAATCTTTTACTATTAGATTAATTATGTTTCAATGAGAAAATTTTTCTTTTTCGAAATCTGGTTTAATAGAAGTCTTGTAGGAAATGTTACAGTTGAATTTCAGAAATTTAAAATTACTGAAAGACTATTTATAAGGCTGTAGTTAATTATAATGTAAATTCCAAAGGTTGCTTTTTATCCTACTTTTATTTCTCTATCCTTATTTCACAAGAAATAAGATGAAAAAGTTTTCATTCTTCTCGATTGTCACACCCAAAACATTGCATTTTCATTTGTTGAAACACATCAATACCTACTTGATAATTAGCTATCGTTGTCATACTAAAAAATCACTTTAAAATTTCGCACAGGAAATATTGCTGAAAAAAAAGATAGAGAAATGATAATGATTGCATGTCTTCAAAATTTCCATCTGATTTCTAACTCTAATCTTTTCTCTATGTTATTTTGAGGATGACAAGATAAAAAGACAGCTACGATGACAGGAAGATAGAGAAAAGATAGATAGTTGGATGTTCCGATGAAAAGCTGATTCAAAATGTATCATTTAACAGACTACAGTACTCGTTTATGCCATTTTCTCTTCCTTTCACTTCAATACTTTATTAATGCATACTTTTTAAGAAGTGATGAAAATTCAAGGAAAACAAAAATTCAACATTTTTAAAAATTCCAAAGAAAAAAAAACGTTGTTCTTGAAAATTAAATCAAATATAGTGTTTTCTGTCTTTCAAATGAAATACTTTTTTTAATAAAAATTTGAAATTAATAGAAATGAGCAAGGCAAATTTTTAACTAATTAACAAAAACTGCGATGAAAAGTTAGAACTATTATGGTTATGAGTCATAGGAGTGACACAATTACTCATCAAAAGTGTTTAAAAACATAGTGTACTAAGTGTTCCTCTGATCGGTTCTGGTAACCAATCTGTTCTGGTATTCTGTGGTTGATGTTGTTTGATTAAATATTGCGAGTTATGAAGAAAAGTTGAGTGGTTTACTGAACAACTTACTGATGATTTATGTCATATTTATCTTTTCATTCTGTCATTTAGGAATTTATTTTATTATATCATCGTTTACTCATCACTTATTCAACCTACCATTTCATCGTATATAGCACTGAATAAAATTACAAGTAAGTTTCTTTAAAAGATAATTCAAAATATCGGTTGTAAGCATATTTCATTTGACCTTTCCATTTATTAAATTTTTCAATGAGTTTGCAATTAATTTCTTTTATAATGAATTTTCCTCTTTATTGTTATTTTATTGCTTGCCAAACAAATAAAGGTAAGCATTTTGTGAGAAAACGAGTTGTTAGCTTAAATCTAATAAATATATGATTTTTAACAAATACGATTGAATTTATCAACTTAATTAATAATGATTTAAGCTTTTGAAAATTTTAATGAAATATTTCGAAAAATATTTTCTTACATGAAGTAGCAAAATGGGTGGAGTTGGTCTCCTACTGCTATTAACCAGTAGGCGTTGCTGAAAGGATACGGTAGGTAGACAAGTATCTGTGGCGCTGTTGCTGCCGTTACAATGATCGGCTACCAATACTACCAACCAGTAGATGTGTTCGTCGCTATTGCTGTGACTAATTCACACATTCTCGACAAATCCTTTCATTTCCTCCATTTCATCTCTAAGCTTCGGGTGCTTTTGTCAATCATCATCTTTTAGTTTCACTCTTTTATCGGATTATCATTTCAATTCAATAAAATAGCGAAAGTATGGCAACAAAATGGGCGGATGAGGAAAGAGGAGAAGGTGGGGATAATTTTTGTGAAATTGTTCTAAATACTGTATGAAAATTCTTGCAGATTTTGCTACTTGAGAAGTAATTGAAATTATTAAATATTTGTTTAAACTTCAAAGATGAACGTAATTTTTTACTTGATTTTCAAATGAATTAGTTCTGAACTAAATAATTTAGTGGTAATTGTTATTAATTTATCAGTTAATTAAAAATTTTGAATCAAAAATTTTTCAGTAAATTGATAATTTTTATCTAAAAGTTAATCTTTTAATAAGTAAAAACCAGGAAAACTCCTGCAATTAGTAAATTTTAACCGTGAATCCTCGTGCATTTTTGATATTTTTCAAATTGTAACACTGATATACATTGCATAAGATATGATATGGATTGTTGTAAGATCAGATGATACAATGATCCACCATTAACGAAGTATTCATTTCAAGGAAAATAAGTGAAACTGCGATGGGATGCTTTTAGCATGAAATTTTAATTTACATCATTTGTTTTTATGAGACTTTTTTTGTATTTGCTATCACAATTCGTTTTTTACATTTAATAAATATTACTATAAATACCAACATCTAATTCAATTATTTTTTATTTTAAATTTGGTTCTGTAGTTTTTTCATACAACTTTCTTGCTATTATTTTCTTGTCTATTTTTCGCTATCGAATTTTTTCATCACTTTTTTTAATATTTTTACCACTTATTATCAAAAAGATGACATTATCACAGTTTCATACAATATCCTTTTTCATCTTAGAATGGGCCATTTGTGCTTGTGGTGTATACGATGAATTTGTCTAAGTCAATAATTTGTACATTGAATTGTATACGACGAATTTGTCCAAGTCAATAATTTGTACATTGGGATAATTTTAAGAGATACAAACAAATTGTGGAAAGAGTTAAATTTAAGAGAAGTCGTAATAGAAAGTAATATGCAAAGAATGTTTCCATGTTTTCTTTATTTTTGGATCTTAAGATGACGTGTGAGTTAATTTAAAGTCTTGAGTACTGTGGGAAGTTATAATTTGGCTCATGGCTTAATTTATTCAGCAAGTTTAATACCGTTTCACAAAAATTATTCAATCTCGAAGGCACTTTGATAACGGTAAATTTTGATCATTGTGGTATAAAGAATATTTCATCATTTACGATTAAAAATAACTGTGATTATTCGTTGTAATCGAAATGCAGTAAAAATTAAATTAAATTCAATTTGAAATAAAATTTTTCTAGTTTCAAAGCTTTCTGAATAAAAATGATTCAAACAACAATGTATTGCTGAACTTCACTCTGGCATTTTTAACTGTGGATTTGGTTGATGGCTAAGAAAACTGTAAATGTTAAGTTACAGTCAAATTATCAAATAACATTTCATCATTGCCTAATTCAGAATTAAATGCATTTTGTACACTTCTTGGAATATATTGAAAATATTCCCGGCATAATTAGAGTTACGACATTTAATTTATAGACTGTCATTGGCCTATTTATGCCTTACTTTTGCATATGTAAAGCAAATGAATTAAAAATTTATAGCAAAAACAATCACGATAATGATAACAAATAAATGAACTACGTTAATCAATATGTACATAAATTATGTTTATTGGATATTAAAGCAAATATTTAATAAAATATATGATATTTTGCTAAGAGAATATAACGTTCATGTAATTATCAATGAAATAATTGTAGAAACATTGTTTCATTTTCTTTTTATTATTTAATTAATTTTGTTGAATGTTTTGCATTGCTCCTTTCTTTTTTTTTCTTTTTTTGAGTTAAAAAATAATTGATCGGAATTTCTGATTGGAAATATATTTTGAACTTGAAATTTAGTCATAGGTTTTGAATCTTATAAATTTTTATATCTAATATTTTTGGTAAATCTGAAATTTTTTGAAAATAATGATATTTTTTGTGTCGTTATTGTTGAGAGGGATAAATCAACATTTGGAGAATGGTGCAAAACAAGATTCAATGAAAGCTTTTAATTTGTCTAAAATCTGTCAAAATGTTTTTATGCTCGTTCATTTTTTTATTTTATAAAGGCGCAGTATAAAAAAAATAATAATGGTAAGTAAAAGTTGATGGTAATGAATGCTTTCCATTCTATGATTGGAAATGAAAAGGCGGTAAGCATTGAAAATTTTTAAAGTATAAAACGGTATAAAAATGAGCACAATACAGCAATAGTCCGTCATCTGAAGGATCGGAAGATGGGGTGTGTGAAGGAATCTGTGTAGAATGCTGAAGTATCGGCGGCTTCATCCTTTCATCTGTTTTAATGCTCAGATGGAGGAGTGGTCTCGTTTGCTTTTGTGAAGCATTCAAATCAGAAGCAAATTTTAGCACTATATTTATGTACGAAAGAGTTTCTCTTGTTGCTATCACTCAGTGTTTGATTTTTAAACGATCAAAAGACTGTGCCGCACAATTCTCTTCCTGCTACTCACGCCTTTAGCTTCCATGCATTCAACCGGTGTGTTCGAATAATTTAATCTCCATTTTCAACTGAATATCATTTCTTGAAAATTTTTACATTTACCTTTTCAATCATTTAAAAATACACTAATTAGTGGCATGTGAAATGGTAAAAAATTTTTACATATTATCATGAAGGGTGAAGAATTTCCGAGTATTGTGTAAATTAAAAAAATAAAACAAGTTCCAATCGCATAAAATAGTTTTTACGTTATCAACGACTCTCTCTATTACTTTTCTCTTGCTAATTTTGCTAGCTAAAATGATTCGATGAGAAGATAGAAGATAGGAAGCACTTCACGTTTATCATTACTAATATTTTTGCAGAGAATTTCGCAGTTTTTTCTCCCGTGATATTGAAGAGGATCGTGCTGCTACCGAAAAAGCTTCGCTATGAAATTTCACAATTATGGTATTTAGGAGAAAAGATTAAATTTTCAAAATTCCGCGATTTATACAATAGGTCGAAGTAATCTCTCAGACAATCTGATAATTCTTACAGCTAAGTTTCGATGTTATTTCCGAAAAACTTGCATTATAGTGCATCATTCAAGTATATGTATATGTGTTTCGTACTTACGTATGTGAAAGTATAAGAATTCATGCGTTTTTTTGTGCAGTTGTTTTGGAACGGTTGTTGTCACTGTGATAATGATTGGTAGAATGAATAACTCTGTGCTCTGATCACTTAACATATCATTCAATACATCAGCAGCAACATACAGCGTTTCATCTTTGCCGCCATCTTATGCTGTTGTAGCTTTTGCGCGAAGATATAGAAAAGCTTAATAATAAGCAAACATATGCATGTAAAAGCAGATATATAATTGTTTGCGGACACACAAACATATGATGATTGCATAGCTTATACGTACATTCATATACATATACAAAATAAACGGTTTGAAAAAAAAAGCCGCAAAGTGTGCCGACATGTTTTATAAACAGTAATTGTCAGTCATATCAGTCCTTACATTCTTAGTGCCTGTAACTGAGAATCATTAAATAGCACGCAAATATGGCTATCTGAAAAATTTGATGACTCAAATTCCTTCTGGTGAAAATAATAGGATTAAATCGGTTTTCATTCCTGAGAAAGTGTTGAGAACTTGGATAAACTTAAGATTCCCTATTTGTAAATCCATACCATTTACTGAATTACATTATTTTACAAGTGTGTTTAAAAATTCTTTGCTTTCCTATATTGAAAACTACAATATTTTAATGGCTGCACTAATTTTTCAGGAATAGTGGCGAAGTTGGCACGCTTTCGGATGTTACAAAATCGCGCGATTGCAGAAACTAGAATGCGTCCTCTTCATGTGCCGTATCCATTCAACGGCTTCCTGTCACTAACCGGAACGCAACAGCCAACTCATCCGGTACCACCGGCACCAACCATTTTTCCGAATCATTACACAAACGAGCAGTGGAATCGTTACTATATGCATTTATATCGACAAATGATGCTCGCACAGATTTCGGCTGATGCGCAGGTTGGTTATTGTTGTGACAATTGCAAATTCATCTTTAGTATCTTCTATCATACAGAATCAGTTTGATAAGCGCAAAAGTAAATAAACATTATTAACAAGACATTATTTCACAAAAAGAAAAGCTATTTGGCGGTTTTCGGGAAATAGGTGATCAGATGAAAAAGGCAGGCAAATGAAAATCGACAATCGAAATTGATTACAATATCTAAGAAATATGGCTTTTGTATGATTATTCAATGTGCTTAGCAATAGCACATTACCAGCAGTTATTAATAGATGATTGATTTTAGTATTGATCTCTTTAACACTTCATTGTCATCTACCTTAGAGGCAACGAGTGATCCATTTTAATCAACAAATGGTAATGAAAGCAGCAATAGAGGACAAAAACGGGAATGCACCAGTAGTGTCCTGTAACGATCATCCGAAATTTGATTTTACTCAGCTTGCTAAAAGCATCGAGAATGAAAGCAAGGTTGTTTGAGGAAGTAAAGTACTTTACAAATACTTAGTGTCATCATCTGATTTAAAAATTGTTTAATAATTTTAAAAAGTAAATTTAAAAATAAATAACCTCAATTTTTGTCTATAAAGGGCTGAAATTAAGATCTAAGTTAAGAATTAGTATATCATTTGATTTAAAAACTGTCTTAAATGATTTAAAAAGAAAGTTAAAAAATTTAAAAATAAATGAGCTTTATTTTATGCCCATGGATTTCTCTAGCATTTTTCTGTTGAATTGAATAGCTTTAACCTTGGAGAAAGGATTGAGGACGAAAATGAATATAGTAGAAAAGAAAAAAAGAAAAAAAATTAATTGAGTTAAAATATTTTGCTGTTTTCAAGTGAATTAATAAGACTTTTCATAAATTAATTTAATTTTTCAACTTCTATGCTAATCTTAAAAAAAATCCGTTCTTTACTTATATCGCTGTTTCGGTTTAATTTCATTTTTCTCCTACTTTTATTAATTTTGGATGGCGAAAGCGACAAAATGTACCGATGGCTTAGCACAACGTTGTTTACCAAATACATCAACTGCATCCGCTACTTCCACCAACGACTTTAATAAACCATGGTGAGTATGTTTCCAATTCAAATTCACTCAGCTGCTAAATAATTAAACTTAGGGATGGAGGAAGAATAATTTTCAATTTTAGAAATAGAAACCAAGAAAATAGAGATTAAATGCATTAGAATGAATTATCTTTTTGCTTAAAGGTATTTAATTTCAGGTTTTTATTGCCAAAACGTAATACTGGTAGAGGGGCTCGTCCAAAAAAAGAGTTTATTTGTAAATTTTGTAATCGGCATTTCACCAAATCATATAATTTATTAATACATGAACGTACGCATACCGACGAACGACCATATGAATGTGATATTTGTGGCAAAGCCTTTCGTCGACAAGATCATCTACGAGACCACAGGTTTTTTTTTAAATTTCATTTTTTTTTGTTCAATCTATGAAGATGAATTAGCAAAATAGATGTATCAGTAAGTACGGTAACCGGTATTGAAGTTAACGAAATGAACAAACCAATAAATACACTATACCTGCTGTTAAGTTCAGATGTGTAATGTAGGAAAAAGTTGTATGTTCGCCTGTGTATTAAATAAAAAAAGATTAGTAGAGTTTTCCCATATTTAAAATTTACTTAATCGTGACCATCTTTTCACTTTCTCTTCCATTCACCAGTAGAACTATCAATATAATGTATATAATAAACCTGTAAAAGGTAGGCTATGAAAAATACTCTCAATTACAGAACATTTTTTCACAAATTTTTATCGTACTACAAATTGCATTTTGCCTTTTTTCTCTTCAGATTTATTCATTCGAAGGATAAACCATTCAAATGTGATATATGCCAGAAAGGATTCTGTCAATCACGCACGCTTCAAGTTCATCGAATTTCACATAGCAATTCATTAGATGGAGAACAGAGAAGATCACGAAAAGTTCAAAATAACGCCATGAATTCCCAATTAGATAATAATGTTCAGGTAAGATAGACTGATCACTTTGTTCAAGTACTCTTCGCATACTCTTAAGCGAATACACTGAATCACTTGAATAATCAAGAAAACCACTGATTTCTCTTCAATTTTTGCTTCAAATACATGAATCTAAAATTTTTCTGGACTTTTTTCTATGTTTGAAGAGAGATTTTGCAATCCTTTGCGGAAGACCGCTTATGCCTTCCTTAATTTATTCCATTTCATTTTATCACGAACAGAAGAATTATTTTCCTCAGTAAAATAATTTTTTTTTTAGAATGAACAAAATGGTACTGTCAGGAAGAACATGGTTTTCACCAGTCGTGTTACAAAGTCATCAGGACTAGGAAACATTTCAACCGCCACCTCATCATCATGATTAGAAATATTTGAAATACTAGTAGAATAAAAAAAAAAACTATTGTATGGCTAGGCTTTAAATATAACAGTTCATCATAACCAACTTTGTCCTTAGTAGAACTACTTCAATGAAGTTTTCTTTGAAAAAAAGATAATTGGAACTTGCAGAGCGAAATGTTCCGCAAAAAGCTGTACTTTTATCTGTTTATATAGAGAATCATCGGGAAATTGTATCCAAATTTATTGACTTCCACAACATAAATCAGTGAGATGAAATGTAAAGAAGGTCATTCTAATTTATCTACAGTGGGGTCATTCCAACTTCTATACCTGCTTTCTATTCATGTGCAATCGTATTTCTTGACATCTCCTTTCATACGTGTATATTTCATAGCTTCCTTTTGTTATGTTAATTGATGTATATGTAATTTTGTCTGATTCTTCGGGCTTGAAATTTCACTGTCTTACTAGTTAATCTTTTGTCCAGAATCTGAGGAATGATGAGTTCTTTTCAAAAGAGATAAACATTAAAGAAACAAAAATATGATGAGACGAAAGAAAGAAGTAAGACTATCAGTGATTGTTCGGAATTTGGGCTTTGAAATCTGATCATCAAAATTAACGAAAATCCGAAAGTCAGTGGAATTGTTCTCTTTGTCCTCTCTGTAACTTTTATTCATATTTTGTTACTTATTATTTCTTATTTCATAGTATTTCTATTCTATTTCAATAATACAAGCATTTTTGCATCACCACTTTATTGCGTATGGAATTTCGCTTCTTGTCAGATATATACTACAACTTTGTTATCACATATAAGGCATCATAATAAGCTAGAAAGGTCATAGCGATCAACGAGTATAACTATGACAAAGATCAATGGCTCAAATTTCAGCTATCATTACTGGTCAAAGGCACTGATTTCGTATCTCAGTTATCAAAATCGAAATTTAACTTTTTTATCGATAAGACAATAATCTTATCGTCTGAATTTTAATATTGAGTATCGAAAACTTTTACTGCCAAAATTACCCACAAATTTTGTGCTATTTGCATGTCAAGCAAAAGCATATGGACATACTTCAAAAGTTGTACTTTGAAACTGAAGCCGAGAACAAAAAAAAAATGATGCACAACCATTTTTGTAGAAAATATAGCATTCATTAAACATATTGAATGATTGCTGTCTTTCTAAGATGAACAGATACTATTTCCAACCAGCTATTTCAATTTTGCGCTGAGTTGATCAATATTCGATTTTCGACTGTTTGATAGGAATGTATTACACTTCAAAACAACTACTGATATGTAGAGAAGTTGCTTGCGATAATTGAATTAGGGAAGGATCGGCTAATCCTATTATCAACAGGATTAGCCGATCGTTCTCTAATTCGAATTCAAAACAGTTTCTAATTTTGCAACCATTTTTACTAGTTAAAAACAAAGTAAGAATAAACCTAACTACGCTTCACCCAAAATCACCAGTCGCGGAGATACACACCTCAGATTTCCTCCCCGAACACAGCGTTCGGGAAAGACAGGGAGCATGTGGTGTTTTGCGGTGTGATTGTTGACCGATGTTCGACAGCTCTTCTTGGATGTTATTGGGATGAGCGAGAAATCGCAGGGGGGTGAGGAGGGGAGGGCGCGTCTTTCAGGATGAGATTTCTATTACTGATGAATTATTTCGTTATTCAGTGCACTCGAGTTGCTTCTTTCGATGAATAACAATGGAAACTACAGCACCTCAGGGAGCAAAACTTTCGATGGAGTTATCAAAACTCGATGAAGAATTAGAAAGAATCGAAAGTGATATATGTTTGTTGAGAAAGCGAAAGCGTGCATTACTGGAAAGGAAAGCACAGGTTGTTCTTATTGTATAGTATTTAATTGATATATAGTTCATCCTGAAATTATCAAATTGTATATAAAAAAAACTCTGCGAATTCGGTGTCTTGAAGGTTTGTCAGTGTCTGTTAAGAATTATAGTAACTTTAAAGATTTAAATCCTGCAAACATAGTATTTTTTTCCGGGCACACTATAACTTTTACAGATTGAAAAGCGTATAGTTGAGCGAAATGTAGAGAATGAAAATTCATCTAAAATTTGGGATTCAGACGATTTTCAATGGATGAAGGAATGTCGCCGTGTATTGCATGACATTTTTAAATTGAGTGACTTTCGTCCTCTGCAAAGGTCCCTCTTCATCATAATTTCACTTTTTCTATTGTCAATATTGTCATTATATTAATAATAGGTCAACACCAGCAATACTGTTATTGATATTGTAAATTTTAGTAATAGGAGATATATTCTAATTGTTATTGTAAGAAACTTGCTAGATTTATGTTGGAAGTTTGCATCTCGAAATCTTTCCATGCTGATGATGGTACAGTTAGTTAATCCTTGTGCTTCTTCAGAGCTGTTATCAATGCAGTGCTGTCGAAGGAAGATTGTTTGGTGGTGATGAGTACTGGAAGTGGGAAAAGTCTTTGTTACCAGTTGCCAGCTATTGTTATGAAGGGTTAATTATTTAGAGTTTTATTAAGTAATATGCAATTCTTATCCAGGAACTAATTGAATTTCTTCCAGGAACTAATTGAATTTCTATGTATTTTTTGTTGTTGTAGGTATTGTAATGGTTGTGTCACCTTTGGTAGCCCTTATTGAAGATCAGTTGCATCAGTTAAAAAAGTTAGGCATTGATGCAGCAACACTCAATCAGTCGACCGCGAAAGAGGAGGTGATAAGTTAATTTACATCATTAAATTTTTGAAAGAATTTTATTCATGTCTGATTGAAAAATATTAACTCAGCTAGTTGTAAATAGATATTTTGGGATTCGAGAATCTTTTTTTTTTCAATTGTGTAATTAAAGAGTCGAATTTTATATCATTTGCCTGCAAGCTCAAACACTGCATGTATGCAACGTTGAGAAAGATGTCTTGAAATATTTTATGAAAATTTAGATTTGCCCTTATTATTTAGTCGTTCTCATAAATAGATGTTATAGATGTATTCTGTTCATGCCTTAGAGAAGAAATTTACAGATTTATAATGTGAAACTTGTGCAGTTAGCTATCAAGCTTTTATAATTGGGGAAATAGAATTGATTATTCTTGTATGAGAAGATTAATATTTAATTTCTTGTTTACACCTCGAAGCTTCATTATTTTATATTGCATGGCTTATAAATATCATGCATAGTTTGTTACATTACTATAATGTGATCTTCAGAGAGTTTTTCTAAAAATTCATCATAGTGCATTTCTTGGTGATGCAGTTACATGTGGTCTGTAGTAGAGCATTACACGCATTACACATTACGTTTGAAAGAGCACTTTCTATGTCGATTCTTTAATCATTTATTTTAATTTTTTCTCTGGCCGATATTAAAATATAGGAAGAAAGAGAAAGAAATTTTAGAATTCAGAATGAGAGAAACGCAGCAGAGAATTTTAGTTTTTTTTCAAAAAAAAAATAACCTGATGAAATGAGAATAAAAGTTGAGACAACGGATAATGCAATTTGTTGATATGTAAATTAAGATAATAGCTTTAAACAGTCCTCTTCTTGGTCCTTTAATGGAATTCGTTATTTGGGAATTACTGTTTGATAATGGAGAGCAGTTTTTTCATTAGCAAAATGATTATGATTAAAAAGTACATGGCATATTTCTAGATAAGTCGAGTGCAAGCAGCACTTATTGATCCAAAGGCTTCGCTATGCTTACTCTATGTCACTCCGGAAAAATTGGCAAAAAGTAAACGGATTATGAACCGTTTGGAAAAATGTAATGAAATGAAACGATTAAAGGTTAGCTGTTGAATATGGTCAGTTCGGTTTTATTTTTTAAGTTTTGTTTAATTTTTTACTTTTTAAATTGATGTAGCTATTTCGATCTGCTCATCGTACTTATTTTCACATATTAATTTTTCAATGATTGAAGGACTCATTTGTAAAGATTTGAATTAATAAATTAAGTGCTACCATGGATGGAGTCGCTTATTTTTTGTGAGAAATTTTTCTATTCTATAATAATGTACCTGAGCACACTGTGTTTCTGGAATAAGGTGTGATTGGTGTATCCAGTAAGACCTGCTTATTTAATTTCAAAGTTTTAAAGCTACTTCCATAGATTTCAGTTGATTGCAGTTGATGAAGTACACTGCTGCTCACAATGGGGACATGATTTTCGACCAGACTTTAAATTCCTTAATGTTTTGAAGCGTCAATTTCAAGCTGTGCCATTGATCGGGCTGACTGCTACGGCTACTGCTGATGTTATTAGTGATGTGAAAAACATGCTGGGCATTCCAGGTTTACATTTTTTTGATTTATATTTAAAAGTAAGTCTTGGATGAATTTTTTTAATATAAATCATTGTGATTTATGAAAGATTTAATAAATACTTTAAATGAGTTTGATTTTTCGAAAAATTTTGGAATAGTGTCCAAGTGGACGCTGACTATTCTGACTATTGTTCCTTATTTTAGACAAAAATTTTTTTATTATTTTATAATTGTGAATGGAGTCTTTCTGTGACGGTTGGTCAAATGCTTGTCTAAATTTTTGTCACTTTAATTTTAGCAGCTGTGGTATTCCGCGCTGGTTTCAATCGGCCAAATTTACATTACAGTGTTTGTCAAAAACCATCATCAGATGTTGAATTTGTGGATATTTTGGCGAAGTTAATTAAAACTCGATTTGCGGAGCTTAGTGGAATTATTTATTGCTTTTCGCGTAAAGAGTGTGAGGAACTTACAAAATCATTGCGGTAATTGTTTATCTTCCGGTATTTAGAAGCACGTCTCTTCCACATCGGACATTCTTCCATCCATAATTTCACAGAAGAACGTGAATAATTTCTGAAATCTATGTAAAAAAATTATCTTCATACTATTGCCATTATTTTTTATAAAGTCAGATTTTCCTGAATCTGTGATCATATGTGCTATCTCTTACATATCATTTGATATTCATACTGATGTATTTATAGTGCAAAAGGTATAAAGGCGTTATATTATCACGCTTTTCTGGATGCTAATAAAAGGTACATTACTCATGAAAAATGGCTGAATGGAGAAATTAACGTCATTATAGCAACAGTAGCTTTTGGTTTGTTTTTTTTTTTCATTAACAGTATGATTAAAATTTAATGCGTACTTGTCTATTAGTCATGTGTCTTCTATGTTAAATTTCTTTTTGGATTAAACAAAATTTTTTTCAGGTATGGGGATTGATAAACCTGATGTTCGGTATGTCATACATCATTCTTTACCTAAGTCACTGGAGAACTATTATCAGGTATTTATTTTTGATTGTAAAGGGCTGAGTAAGCAAGAGCAAGGTTTTTTATTCATTTTTAATTTCACTCGTTTTCAAATTCTTAATTTAACCATTTGATAAGAATGACTTATTTTGTGGTGATATAAGTCACCGAGCGTTTCATTACGCTTGGTTGAATTAATGCATGCCGTTGCATTGAACTGCTTAAACTAACTCTTCAGTTAAGTAATTAATTAAGTGTAATGTTTTTTCAACGGAACTATTTAAAAATAAAACTTTTGATGGAACTTTTATTTCTTTCAGGTAAAAGTTCTTGTTAGGAAAATAGATTTTGTAAAAGAAAAAATTTTATTTCGTTTTAATCCTATGAGTTTATATGATATGGTTTTAATTAAGCTTATAACTGTTATGATTTGATCACGTTCCATTGTGGTTTTAATCCCTTATCAAGGAAAGTGGGCGTGTTGGACGAGATGGTAGTGAGGCGTATTGTATCTTATTTTATCGTTTAAATGATCTCTTTCGGCAGAGTACGATGGTTTGCACGGAAAAAACTGGTGTGCGCAATTTATATTCAGTATTATCTTACTGTACTCAGGTATAATGCATTTTGCTTAGTTTGTCAAGGCGGAGACCGAGACTAATTTAAAGTATTTCGGAAAACAGGGAGCGGTTCAATACTACATACTAAACTTGGACTAACTTTTCTAAATTTTTGGCTACATTTCATTTCTTATAGTTGGGATTTGATTCGGGTGTATATTTAAGTCCACAAGATGTAGAGTCAATAAGGAGCAGTTAGAATAACCAAGTTGAAAACAATGAGCGAATGGATGTTAAATCATTATAAGAGAGATTTTTTGTAATTTTTTCAGGCTTTTCTCTATCACTTTGTTCAGATTTTGCAATAGTTTTGGAAATAAAAGAGCTATGTCTCAGTTAGTTCTTTCATTTCCAAACACTACTGGGAAAATTAGATGAATCATTCATTTTGTAAGATGTCAACCTCTTATTAAGTTTTGTTTATTCATACTTCAAAGTAGTTTTGTGATTTGTATGTTTAAAATTATTTACAGGCATCGGAATGTCGACGGTCAGTAATAGCTGAGCATTTCAATGTGGAATGGAATCCATCACTGTGTTCCAAGATGTGTGATATATGTTCTCAAATTAATAATATTGAATGTGTGGATGTGACCGATCATTGGCGAGTGATGCTGGAAGTGTTGAAAAATGTATGCCCGTATATAATAAATTTAAACATGTATATTAGCTAGTATTGGAGATTTGCATGTAATTCTCCTTCCAGAAAAATTAATGGTTCATATAATCAGAGCTGTAGGTTAAACAAGTCGCAGTAACAACCTAATATAGGCAATTTGAAGTAGAAATTCTTCCATTTATGAAAAACAAATCTAAACATTTCCAACCGCTTTATTTTTCTTTTCAGTGGTATTTTTTTAAACTTTGCTTTTTTTATTATTGAGGTTCAAAAAACTGATAATAATCGTATAACGGGGATGAAGTTGGTGGAATTAACTTGGAAGAAAATCAATTCCGTAAGTCGAGAACTGATCGAACTTTTGATTGCAAAGTTGATCCTTGATGGATATCTGAAAGTAAGTTCTTCCAAGAGCTATATTTCACACCCATCTTACATGTTGAGAAACTCACAAATAATTTTAT